>JAFFST010050978.1:149327-182604 GCA_022414735.1 Noturus placidus | reverse complement strand
GCAGTGGTCTGATACTCCTTTCATTTCAATATTATCGCTTGTACAGTGTTCCTTGGGATGTTTAAAGCTTGGGTAATCTTTCTGTATCCAAATCCGGCTTTAAACTTCTCCACAACAGTATCTCGGACCTGCCTGGTGTGTTCCTTGTTCTTCATGATGCTCTCTGTGCTTTAAACGGACCTCTGAGACTATCACAGTGCAGGTGCATTTATACAGAGACTTGATTACACACAGGTGGATTCTATTTATGAACATTAGACATTTAGGTCAACATTGGATCATTCAGTGATCCTCACTGAACTTCCGGAAAGAGTTTGCTGCAGTGAAAGTAAAGGGGCTGAATAATTTTGCACGCCCAATTTTTCAGTTTTTTATTTGTTCAAAACGTTTGAAATATCCAATAATTTTCGTTCCACTTCATTATTGTGTCCCACCTGTTGTTGATTCTTCACAAAAAAATTACAGTTTTATATCTTTATGTTTGAGGCCTGAAACGTGGCAAAAGGTCGAACAGTTTAAGGGGGCCGAATACTTTCGCAAGGCACTGTATACAACCAGCAATAGTAAGTGTAGCCATCATGTACCGAGGTGATGGGGGTATGAAAATTAATCGTGTGTAAATGAACCACATGCAAAATTACATATAAATGAATCATATATAAATGAATCATATATAAATGAATCATATATAAATCTTGTGGGAGGTATGTTACTGGGGTTAAAAGTTAGATTCTGTATGGATTTATGAAAATGAATCATATGTAATTAAATCACATGTACATGAATCATAAGTAAATTAATCAAATGTAAACTTCCTGGGTGGGGTGGGAGGGGCTGTTATCGGGGGTAAAAAATGTTGATTCTGTATTGATATATTTTGTTGTACTCTGAAAAGTGTATGAGAATCAATAAAAATATATAAAAATAAACAGTTCCAGAGAACTATGTGATACCAATCAGGTTTCACTGACTGACCTAATCACAATTGAGCAGAACTTGTTTTCTCACTCATCATTTCCCAATGACATTCAAAGTCATATTAATAAGAAATCCAACATGGAAGATGTAGAGACAGCAAACATCTTCCTCATGATCATGTGTGTGATACAATCACTCTATTCTCTTCTGTTTAGTCATTCAACTAGAAATGACTAAAAGTTCCAAAAAGCAGACAAAACAACTAAAACAGTGCTGCATTGGTTTCTTTGCTGGTGATTCAGCGATCCATGTCCTGTGTATAAAACATGTTTGTATATCTTCTAGCTGTTCAAATTCTCACTATAACCACAGGATTATCTCTTTGTATGATCACTGTTAGCTGTAGATTTACAGCTACAGGATGCCACTGAAGATGATGATACTGTTAATTATAACGTTTAATATGCAAGCAATTATGTGTGGATTTTTCCTTTAACTTTCCACACAGCAGGAATAGAGTCTGTGTGGTTTCTCATCCATAGTCATTGCTTTTGTTAGCGTAACTAAACCTGTTGTTCTGCTTGAGGATAATGTTACTATTAACTCGTAATCTTGGATCATGAATGGAGACTCAGGAAATGGACGGACATTGTTGTTGTTGCTGTTGTTGTTGTTGTTGTTGTTGTTGTTGTTGTTGTTGAAAGCATATGAATTTTCCCTTTGGCTTTCAGAGCCTTTCGATGACAGATTTGCCCTCTGGTGCATTATTCTATTCTGCTGTTGCTGTGTCCTGCTAGTGGATGTAATCCAAGGCAGATTTTAGCATGACCATTGCTTTTCTATGAGCTGTTGCATTTTCATATAGACTATTCACTTTTACACAGGTTTTTTTTTTATTCCCTATAATGTGTATGATTTGTTTCATTTTCTTGCTACTACAATGCTTCTTACTGATGCATACCATCAGACCTGGATTGCATTTTGAATAAATAGAGCACATCAAGCCAATTCATACAAAAACCAGTGTTTTTTCTGTTGACTTAGTGATTCATGTACTGTGTAGAAAGCATGTTTGTATATCTTTCTGCTACTCAAATTCTTACTATAGCCACAGGATTATCTCTGTGTATGATCACCGTTAGCAGTAGATTTACATTACAGTATGACATTACTTGTTTACGTATATTGTTCATTTCCACAGCTGCTTTAGTGTTGGAAGACTAATGAAGAAAACTTTGTATGGGTGGTACGATCATTATCATGTGACCCTGTCATACTCTGTCTTCCTCATGATCATGTGTGTGATAAAACCACTCTGATCTCTTCTGCTCATTCAACTAGCAATTAATATGAGCTCCTTTGTTTTCTTTTACTTCAATGACTGATTTAGAATTAGTCCCAAAAGTCTCCATACACAGGGGGAAATGAAGACTTTTCAGCAAAACGTCTTCCAAATTCTTAGTTTATATTATTATTATTATTATTATTATTATTATTATTATTATTATTATTATTATTATTATTATTATTATTTTCCAAATAGCCTTTAAGAATGCCTTAGACAAAAGAAGAATGTGTTGAAATCATTTTGATAGCTCGATCAGGAAGATGTCGCAAAGTTATGATGGACTTTAACAGGAAGTGTGGCAAGCACGTCACACACACACACAACACTGTTGCCAAACTTCTTAACAAATTCAAAATGACTGAACGTGTTGCAGACCAACCAATAGGGGACATCCACGAACATCCACTGACGACGGCACAACCGATGTGGTGCTGGCAAACATAACCCCCTATGTATGGAGACTTTTGGGATGCCCTGTAGGGTAGCCAAACTACATACTGGCATGTTCTTGAGTGGTGGGAGGAAACTGAATAACCCAGGTGGAGACACAAGCAAACATAGGTAGAGCATGTAAAACTCCACACAGATAAAAAATAACCACAGTGCAGCACTTTTAATTCTCAACTGAAATAAATTATATTCATGTTCCTCACCTCTGCTTTTCTAATTCTTGCTTGTGTGTGTTTGGGGGGGTCAAAGAGATGAGGTGAGAATGTCCCTGACTCCCTGGGATTACTCCACACACTGTGTTCTTGAAGACAGAAACAAACTGTCATTTTATGAGTGTAATTAATGCATGGTTCTCTCCAATCTGTCCATTAGAAGTATAACAATAATAACGTTGTCTCAGGTTTCTTCCTTTTTTCCTTGTGTCTTAGAATTTAACTAAACTGTGTTTAAACTGAAACTTTTGGAAGAAGCCTATCCCAATCTACAGGTACAGTAAACATAGATTAAATGAATTACTAGGCCTTCCTGCCATGTTGAAATGTGTGTATAGAAATCTTGAATATATCCCTGAGACAACCAGCTCATGTGTCATCTTGTGTTTTTGCTGTTGCTTGGCAAAGTGGGCCGTATGATAGTTCTTCATAAATACCATATGATAGATTAAACAGTCTATGACCCTGAATTCTCAAGCTCGCTTTTCTCTGATTTATTTCTGTTAAGCATGGTTTTAGGCCTTCAACAGCATATATATATATATATATATAATTTTCTTTGTTCTATTTTTACTGGGGAAAACCCATGAGCCTAGAGGATTGTGCACAAACAAAACAAAAACATGATGACCTCTTACCACATTTTTCTTGTGAAATTCTACATAGTCATAATCATACTTTACGGAATGATTGAATCTCTAATTTGGTTGCTATGGAAGCTTGACTCCAGAAGCATTTGGCAGATGATTTTGGCAATGAGCTCTCCTCATTCATGAACTGCTCAAGTGGGTCATTTGCAGTGGCTAATTAAACCAAGTGATCATTGCCCTGTATACGGCCCAGTAATGCATATGTGTGTGTGTGTGTGTGTGTGTGTGTGTGTGTGTGTGTGGGTGGGTGGGTGTCTGTGTTTGCATGTATGTGTAAAAGTGAGAGTACTCTGGCAGGTTCAGATCCTCCCATTAACCTAAATTATCTTTCAACTCATATGAGTTGAGTGCTATCATGGAGAGCATTACAATCTATTTCTGTTGTTCCATGAAGAAAAGGCTAATGTGGTCAGGTTACAACACACTTACCTGACACATTTGACAGGCTATGTCTGCCTAATAATGGGTTGGACCTGTAAATGAGTCACTCTTGCTTCCCACTGGCTCTGCATCAGCAGCAAGATTCATTGTTAGTTTACCTTTCTGAAGGGTTCCCAAACTGTCGTCCTTCTTTTGGCCTTTTTTAGTTGTGTTGACCCCATGTGAAATCTTGTGTGGGGAAACAATTGCTGGTGCGCAATCGTCATGAAGAAACTGTGAAACCCCACCCAGGCAGGAAAACATAGCTAAGAATAGCCCATGACTTTCCAGCCACCCTCACACACAGGAGTTCCTGTAGGCTCTATCTGATTAGGAAAAATAATGAAGCTTTCCTGGATTGGGACATAGAAGTACGTCACAGGCGTCAGGCAGCATGACAGTAATCACTACTTACTTATTAATATACATGTGTGTATGTACAGTGTGCAATATTGGAAGTAGATTCTGGTGTGTGAGCCGTGTGTGGTGTGTGCCTTTGCTATGAATGCAGAGGTCTCTTTTGCAGAGGTCCCACCATGGATATTGCTCAGGCCTGGGACAATCCACTTAAGAAAGCTCCCACACACTTACTGTCTATGTGAGGACCTTCCATTGACATTAATGGGGCTAATCAATGCTTTGCCTACACCTAAATCTAACTTTAAACTTAACATCGGTAAGGGTGGGCATACACGGTGCGGGTCGTAAGACACGTTACAAGTCGGTTTATTTGAAAATCATACAGATGCAATGGTACACCACACGATTTTACAAGTTTGACAAATTCTACAAATTCTGATGCAATCGCCTGACTTTTCACGCCATTTTGCAATAGAGTGCTGCAGGGATGATGTCTTTTTGTAGGCCAACCCGGAAGTTAGCATCACCATGGTTCCTTCGACAAAAATCCAATAAGATTTTTCAGTTGGCTTTTAGATTATTACAGAAAATAAGCTCTGTGACCAACAAAAGTCTATGATTCTTACATGTTTTGATAATCTTCACAAATGAACACAACTTTTATGAATTTTTAAGCCTAAATACATTCGGCAGAAATACAAAGCTAAAGTTACCAACTACATCATGGTCACATGACCACATTCACCACCACAAAGCTTCCAACAACGCTTTCAATCTTTATTTAAAAAACACTACAATTGGAAAATGCTATAAATTGATAAATCTACAAGTTGGAAAGTTCGAGTTGGAATAGTTTGCCAGAGTGCGAGTAAAAACACAACGAGGCTGTAGTAGATGTGTTTTCCTGTTGGCGTAATAACCCGACAATTTCTGTAGTACAATTTTTTCACTTTTTTAAGACACGAAAAAAGCTAAACAAAATCACGAGTGTGGTATTACTGAAGTATTTTATGTCGTGAAAATATATTGAGCTTGTGTTAACTACAGACCTTATGTCAATCATTTTCTTTGCCTCGCATTGGTCAACTTGATCACATGAGCACCACCGATTTCTCCTAACAAGAAAGAATATGGTTGGGCATGACAAGCAAAAATCACACCATGTATGCCCACCCTTACCAAAAGGAAATCTTTTGGTTCTTCTCATTTTTTTTTAAACAGAAGCTGCAGTTTTTCTGTCTGTAATTAGCCACAAAAGTTTCAGCAGGTATGTGAGTTTTTGCCACAAAAAACACAGCAGACCAACCATTTTACAAATATTGGAAGTATTAACTTATGAGTTGCCAAAAAAAAGAATTCGATTCACAGGTTATGTGAGTTTTATGCTGAACATCAACTGGCATTTAAATAGGACTGTGCCATGGTTTGTGTAGCTATTGCCCAGTAAGTAAATCTTTTACTCAGTGAAGTACCAGAAAAACACATTGGTGTAACTTACACCAATACTCCCATACATCTGAGTGTGCACAGCTGAGTGCCACATGATTGCTGAGAGCTATGAGTGGTGGTGGCCTACAGAAGGGAGCGGACTCACATTCCTGATGCTAAAGAGCATATTTGGCATTCCTGACTGCTTGCAGACCCTCTCAATGAGCTGCTTGATTTCTTCACTCGTTTTCCTCTAAGCCTGTAAAAGATGGGGAATTCAATCATCCGAGAACAGGAGACCATTCACACAGCAAACACAGCAAAAAAGTATTTTTAGTATTTAGTGTTTTATAGGTTGCTATAAGTTATATGTAATTTTTAAGGTAGAGTTTCTCAAACCAGGTCCTTCACACGTGCCTGAGCCGTCTCCCAATGGACTTAGTAATTAGATGAGCTGAGGTTAGCAGATTTGGTGTGTTGGGATTTATGAGACCTTGAAACTGTGCACGGTATATAGTATAGCTTGCATGTCAGTGTTTCTTTGTCATTGTCTCATTATCCACTACATCTGTAGCATTCTGGCACAATTTCTCTCACACAGAAAACAGTAAGAATCATGTTTAACTCAAACTGGTTTGCAACAGACGTCTGGGGCAACTGTTAAATTCATTTAATAAATATTTAAAACATGCAAGAGCAGAATTACAACTGTCTATTTTTGGATTAACATTTACTGATTACTTTAACAACTGTACTTAGACTTCCATTAGTTGGAATAAATGGGATTTCTGTTATTTTTCCAGGGTACAGGGAGATGTATTAATTTATCTTCATGTAACAGTAAACATAAGGAGAATTCCTTTAAACTGTAAGTAGGCTACTTTTTAAATGATGTAAAAAATAGCGGTCGTGTTTCCTTTCTGTCTTCATAAAATATTCCTTAAAGATCATATTATAGATAGCAAAGGGTTACGATGGGGGATAGGATGTACTACTTTCACTGCCAGCAATGTGGGAAGAATTTGGTTTGTCTAATTATAAAAGCAAATCTTCATTCTAACTTTGTGTCTTAAGTGTTAATTAAAGCTTACTCGGGAAGTTTAAATAACTTGTGCTTTCAGGATTTCTTGTTTTGTGTTTTTCGCATCAAAACGACTCTTTTGTAGCATAAATTCATGATATTAATCAATCCTGGTGATCTGAGGTAGACTGTATACTCCGCAGTTATCTACTGCCGTGATTCATAGAAGACATTTCGCAATTTTAAAATGAAAGCTTGAAATTCTTCTTCTTCTTCTTCTTCTTCTTCTTATTATTATTATTATTATTTGGGCAGCATGGTGGTGCAGCAGGTAGAGACACAGCCTCACAACTCCAGTGGCCTGAGCTCTTGAACTCTGGTTATTGTCTGTGTGGAGTTGTGCATGTTCTCACCATGTCCTTGTGTGTTTCCTCTTGGTTCTCGGGTTTCCTCGCACCTCCACTCACACTGCTTTGACTAGTGATCCCGCTATAGGTGGTTACTCAAAGCTGTTAATGAATATGAATTATTTTTTGGAGCTGTGAGGAAACAGGGAGACCATGCTAAATAATAATAATAATAATAATAATAATAATAATAAGAAGAAGAAGAAGAAGAAGAAGAAGAAGAAGAAGAAGAAGAAAAAGAAAAAGAAGAAGAAGATGTCCAAATTCTCAGCTTTCTGTTTACATTTACCCAATTTAATCACCGCGCAAATAAATAGCCAACGTTTTGTTCTGCTGTTGTGACATAAGATTAAGATTTTGAGAGACTGTTTAGTACACAATGTATTTAGTACCGTTATTGCACTTTTGTACTGAGTCCTAATTTCCCGCCACGCATCCAATAGCAGGCAAGGCGCGCGCGGGAGGGGGGACTAGCTTTGAGAGTGACTGTGACGTCACGTCGAACTCCAACCCGTCAGACGGCTGAGAGAGAGAGCGAGAGAGAGGGACTGGCTTGGCTTGGCTGACTGACTGAGAGAGCGCAAACGGATTGGAGCTAATCTGTGAGTACCGGATTCGTCGGCTTTTCTAATGTGTCACTTTGTATTTTACCGAGAGGAACCGAACCGAGTCATTTTGTAGCGACAGACGCGGATGTACCGAGCGGCCTTTTGTTTTCACTGCGTGCGTTTAGAGGCGCGCGAGCTCGCAGCGAGAGACCGGCTGAGCAGCGCGCGGTTTGCGGAAGAGCAGGTCCAACGGCAAGAACATGGCGGAGCCTGAGTGAAACAATTCAACTCCTAACGCTTTCCTACACGCCGTTGTGTCCGTGTGGCGGATGAACCAGGGCGTTTAATCCCGTGAAGCGGTCGAGTTTAAACAGCGAGGCTGTGCTGGGGGAAGGAACAGGCTTTTCATTGTGTACGGTATTTTATCCGCCGCTGTGTGGAAGTTACAGCGGAAATGGAAAAGTTGTCCGAATGAGTACCGTGAGGGGAAACTGGGCGTGTGACGGCTCCCAGCGTTTAAATGTCAGCAAGCGAAATATTGTGTGTTAAACCTACAGAAGCGTGTTTATTAACATTAGAACCGTCTTTCTATCGCCGTGGCGTTCAAAGCGGGTTTATTTCATGCTTTGTGTCCTGCTCTGAGTGTGTCTGATTAGCGGCCCCACCTAGTTCAGCTCTCTCTCAGGCCAAGTCCAGTTAATTCTACACAGAAGAGAAAGGGAAATCGCGCAGTTCTGATCCACAACTACGCATGAACACTGCTGGCTTTTACAACAAATAAATAAGGCGTTTTAAGCTTGATTGCTTTCCAGGAATGCCTCACAGATCTTCTCTAGTCGTTGTGAGTGAATTATGATGTTGCAGTCCACCCTAAAGGCAGCACAGTTTCTTTGCATGGCTGCTTGACAAATTAGATAAAAGGGTACTAAACAGTACCTTACCTTATTGCTGGGGTTGAACCTTTTATCTTGTGTACGTTTTAATATGTATCTTAGACCACGTGGATAGAATTACCCTTTAAAAATACATAAATAAATGAATGTTTAATCCAGGCTACATAATTGGCCCTGGATTACCCTTCCAAGCTTTAAAGGTGTACTACATACACCCCTTTTTTTTTTTGGTAAAGGGTCAACCCTTAAAAGTACCACCTCAGTTACAAGGAATTGTACATTTTCAAAGCTATTTTATAAGCATGTGGACGTATCAGAGGAGCATTAAGTGTTTAAGGTGGTCAGGCGGATCCTGTTGCCTCCTTGTTTATTTTAAATGCCACCCTGGTTTATGGTGGCATTCTGTGAGTCTGTCAGGGTTGAAATGAAGTCTTTATTTTTGCAGGTCTACCTTTCTTTGAGATTTGACATGTTAGGTTTTTGTTTAACGTGTGCTAATTCAGTACGCTTAAAAAAAAAATACAAATCTGCAACAATAGAGTGCTACTAATGTTACTTCTGCTGTTGATCATGGAACATGTCCTCATTTTTTAACCAAGGAAGTGTGAGAGATAATGTTCTGTTCAGCGTTCGAGACGGAGATGGTTTCATATGCAACCCTTGCATTTCCTGAGATCTTGCGTACAGCTCACAGACTCGCCCTTTTTGCGCTTTTGATATCGCACTCTGTTTACGCAGCAGTGCCTAAAAGAGCTGTAGTATTTGATTCAGTATGGCAAATTAATTTATACACATGTCTTAAAGACCAACCCGTTCTAGTGACCGTTCTAGAGGCCGGTGGACCAGCCTCGCCCTGCCAGAGTTCGACCACCGTGCTGACTCCCTTGGTGCGAGAGGAAGGAAATCCCTGTGATAGTAGACCCTCTTGGGTACACAGGAATGCCGCTTTAGAGGCTCCTTTTGGAAAATAAATTGAAGTGCTGCTGACTTCCTTTTGGAAAGGGACACCCTTGATTTATGCACGAGTTGGATCCTGTGTCAGAGTTCAAGCGTTATTCTCTTTAGTTATGCTTGTCGATGTTGTCAGTCGTTTAGGATTAAGGTATGTTGGAATGTAATGAACGTTTTCATTTTAATCAGTATTCAGGTTTGTATGAGGAACATTACATGTTCAAGCATACCCAGTATATATGTTTGAAATTTTCCTAACAATAGACTTTGTCACACCAAAGATTAGACCAGCACAATGTTTTGGCTTTTAAGACACAATTCACTGTATTCACGACATTCACTAAGAGTCGCTTGATGAGGACTTTTAGGAAAACCGAGGGAGGAAAGAAGATACTCTGGAGGAAAAGAGGGAAAATGGTGATTGTGGTGGGGGTTGGCTCACTTCCCCTTCAGGCCAAAGAGCCTTGTGAAACCTGGTGGCCTTGTCATTCTTTCCTTCCTTTATTTGGTCATGTTGCTTGCACTAAAGGGAACCGACGTTTTTGAAGAGATGACTGACCTGTGATCCAGAGTTTAGTGTTTCATTCAGTAGATTACATGTAGGCAACTCTGTGGCATCAGCTCTACAGTTTGTATATGTTGCGTATAAAAACACTATCATTTAAATAGCTAAGCGGTTCACACCCATCATTGTCTGCATTCGTGCATGTATGCTGTGGCTGTGACAGAATGTGTAGCATTTTCAAAAAAGAAGTTATGAGGATTAGACTTGTGTATGTTATATTTCCTCATAGAGTAACAGCCTGTAGACTGTCATGTGCACCAGACTAAGCCATAAGGCTTATTATTCAATAACTACAGACAGCAATGCATGATCATGATGCATTCATATTTGTTTTTTTTCCCTTTCCCCTTTTTTCTCCAAATGCCTGGGGATATAGTTAAATCTTGTGAATTGTCCAATTTTCAATTCAGAATTCAAAATGATAATTGCTCCACGTAGCTGAGTTTGTTTTGTGGCTTGGTGTTTACAGAGGGACATAAACAGTTTTCCACATTATGGGCAGTGGATTTGTGTTTTAAGCAGCCATTTTTTTTCTCCAGAAGTCTTCCAAACAAAACAGCCGGTTTTGCTGGAGAAAAAATTCTTTGTAAGAAAGCGGTCCCATTCAGCAGCCAGTTCAGTTTAAAAAATTTGCATCATTCTCATATCGACATTTTTAGGTGAGTTTGTTCATGCTTGAGAGCACATTAAATGTCTCACTTGTTTGCTGAAGTTGACGTGACGAAGGGCTCGATGCATTGGTGTGTGAAAAGGGGTACCTACAGCTTAAATTCTAGCTATGAAGCTTATATTTGTACAATGATAAAGCAAGTTACTTAACCAATAGATGGAGATGAATCATGGATTATATGCTGCCTTCGTGGAGGTTATACATGTAGAAACTAATTTGTGTGATCCGTCTGTAGTACGAGCTCGGATGCCCTGCCATTTGACACACCGTGTAGTCAGTTTGTATTGATCCAATTCCCCGCTGCCCATTTTCCTCTTGTATTCTGCAGCCCAACCAGCTGTTTGTCACCAAGATTTTCATAGCGACCAGCGCTGGACAGCACAGCATTTTCTCAGCCTTGTACCTGAGAAATGCTGTGTAGCTGTGCACTGATTGTGGTGGGGGTTGGTCAGTTTCGACAAGTTATATAATTGTTTTGGACATCACCAACCTGTAGGCGAGGAGAAGCAGGTCTGCTGTGGGTGGTGAGTAGGCGATGCGCTGTCACCATTACTGTGCCCTCATAATATATCCGTTATCTCCTTCTATATTTTTACTTCATATTTGACCTGTTTTCTGAAACGAAAACAAGAAGCTGTGAAGAGCGTAAATAGCTTTCTGTTAACAGAAAACCAAAAAATATCTGGGATGGGGAAAACGTTTTCAGACATGTTTAGTAACGTTGCCAGAGGACGTCTGTAGTAATTATGATTGATTTGCATGAGATAAGCAGTCTCTATATAAATCACAGAGATGGGCACATATTCACAAAATGCACATGCTTAATCCACTAAAATATCTATGCGCACTACAGACCTCATTTTAATACAATGTTTTTCAATCTTTATTCAAAGTGCTTGTTGGGTTCTTTTAATGATCTGCGTAGCAGGTGACATGACTGGAACACATGAAGGCCGTACCTGTTCTAGGAAGTCAGAAGTGTTACTTCTGACATCCTCTTTATTTTATTGTTCTGCTTTGTAAACCGCTTTGGTTTCGGTGGGAGATGCTACAAAAGAGTGAACACTTCCTGGAGTGTCCTGAATGCGCTGAAGAAAAAGTACAAAAGCTCTTTTTTCCCCCAGGATATAATGGAATCATTGCTAACATGTCATTTCAGACAGGTCGTTACCTGGAGTGTTTCTATGGGTCATTTTGTAGAAGGTAAAATATGGTGTAATCTTTCCACACAACGTCCATATAAATTACTGACATGACGACTGATTTGAACTGGATTAAAATCCCCAAACTGCTCAAGTAATAATTACCCCACGCCTTCATGTAATCCTAGTCCAATCCAGATAGGACTTTAGATGTGGGATGATTAAAATGTGACTTTTTCCATTCAGCAAGTGCATTTCATGTTGCCGTGTCCTGTTAAAAGATGCACATCAGCGGTAATAAAAATTTAAACCTCACTCCAAGTGAATGGCACAGGTTAACTCATTGGTTCCTATAATCTAATTCTCATTAAGAGATTACGGTACTAGAGTATGTTTTCTCTTCCCATTTAAAAAATATATATTCTTGGTAATTCATGCACAGATTCTCACGCAGGTTTGGTATAAGATTCCTGCAGCAGAGGCTAAATTGATTATTTTTGTTCATTTGCATTTTATGTGTTTTTCCATTTTCCCTGAAACTTGTGACCTAGGTGAGGTGATTGACTTGCAAATGACATGCTGAGTTTGTGTCCTTTTGATCAGTTGGGAAAGTTTAAGACCATGTAATTTAAAAAAAAGTTGGCATTTTTTTCCCCAAGTTGGACTGTGTGATGGGCCTGGTCTTTTTGAAATGAATTCATAATTTATTATTATTATTTTAAGAGTACCAAATGGCATGCAACATCCCACAATTCAACTTCGCAGTCTAGTTCATTTACATTTACGCCATTTGGCAAACGCCCTTATCCAGAGCGAGTTATATTTATCTCGTGTATATACAGCTGAACATTTGAGTGTTAAGGGCCTTGCTTAAAGGCCCAGCAGTTGCAGCTTGGTGCTGCTAGGATTTGAAATCACAAGCTTCCAATCAGAAGTCCAACATTTTAAAATATTACATGAAATATTATATGTAATTGTAAGGTGATTTGTCAGTAAAATGTCAACTCCTTGTGCTTGTATAACTTCTGCATCCTTCATGATGATTATTCTTTGATGCATTTATTAATTTCCCTTCCAATAAAGGTGTATTTTGGCGCTTGTGGTTTTTAAATGGGAGCTAATGAGTGTTGAGTGTTTTAAAGAGGGGTATCTATCTCGGAGTGCATTGATGGAGCTGGAGTGGTCAAGGTGGGTCTGATGTCACTCGTACAGCTGCTCCAGTTGGCCTTTTCGTAGGCATGTATATAAGACCCGGCTACTTTAAATACATTATCGTGGAGGAACGCAAATGATCTTCTAATGCTAATATTTACTATACATAGTATCACAGTAGCTTCCATCCACGGTAGTTTCCATCCACACGTGTTTATCTGAATCTCATAAAAAAAAAAAAAAAACCCTGTATGGAAACACTAGATGCGAATTAAATCTCCAAAATGTGCATACAAACTTGTGCTCAATCGTTGTGGATTATTATTTTTATTTGATAAGAAGACATGCAGATAAAATCTCATATCTTGTGTAAAAATGGTGCTAAATATGAAACTTTTTTCTGCAATGCTTGCTGTTTAAATACAAACCTTGGTCCTTTTAAAATAAAAATTGCATCACTTTGATATGTGCTTATATGGACCATGATAAAATGCTTATCAGAAATGAGGTAATGAAGTCGGTCAGATTGGAAACCCTCCCCCCTCTTCGAATCATGCTACCGCAAATATCATTACTGGTTCCTCTCACGTTTCTCTGTACAGTAATGCCAGTAATAGCTACACATCTGGTCTTTTTCCCCTTCTTGCCCTAATCATGACCAGCTGACATGTTGTCAGCCGCCCTCCAGAGAAAATAATCATTCGTTTCATTGCTCCTCCACTGACTTGGTTGTTTCGAGATATGATGTTTGCTGTTCTTCATGACCCATGTAGCTCAAGCTGTCGTGATGTTACTGAGTTTCAAAATGTGTGTAAGTGACATTTTGCATCATGCTTAAGGCAAATAAGTGTCCCTTGTACATACAAACCCCACACGGCAGACGGACCGGATGGGTTCAGTAAGGCTTGTAATATGAACAGTGCCTCAGTTTTCACCTGGAGTCAAAAGAACTCCAAGCATACAAATGTTTTGTGACAGCTGCAGAATATAACCACTAAGAGTTCACAAGAGGAGTGAAAAACAAGTTCTGATAGGTGATAGACATGTCATTGTGCCTCTTATGAATGGTCTGCCTTTGATGTAATGGTGCTGGCATGTGTTACCTTGACATGATTGCATGATCTCTTCTACACCTGAGCTTGAAATTGGCTTTAGAAATGGCTTTTTTTGACAGCAAACCAGCTGTATTTGTTTTTGCCCTGCTGTAGTTGTATTAAAGACAGGCAAATGTCATGTTTTATGCACTCATTACCACTAGTTTTCTTTGTCCTCTAACTGTAAAGCTGGTGAAATGACCAGTATCATCGTGATGCCTGTAGTTGATTTTTTTACACACTACTACTTCTTTCTTTTTCGGTTTCACAGGGTCAGTAGCTCCTCTTATTTATTATTCAACACATTTCTTCTAAAAAGGTCTTGCCATTCAATTAGTTTGTTTCATATAGGCATTTTTAATCAAACGGCCTTTGGATGTATTGTGCCAGATCTGAAGTTTTCAAAATTGGTAGCCATATCATTTTCCATGTTTAGATTGATCTTTTAGTGAAAATGCAGCGATTCAGACCAATCACCTCACTGACCCAGTCACCAAAATTACCATGTTCCCAAGTAGTTAACAGAAAAGTGTTCGTCCTATCGTCTGGAGGTCGAGTACAAACCCTGACGATGCCAGAGCCATAACTGTAAGTCAAGGGGGCAGAATTGGCCATGCTCTCTTGGTGAAAGGGAGGGGATACTCTCTTCCCTGTCAATCACAGCAACACAAGTCAATCGTGGGTATCTGTGAGCTCATGCAAGCAGAAGAGGGCAGATAGTGCTTTACACTATCTGCAGCACGGGCAACAATTCAGAAATATGCAGTTGGCTGCCTTCACATGTCTTGGAGGAGGAATGTGTTGGCCCTCACCCTCCCCGGTTGGTTGTTGTCATATGATAGTAGAGAACTGGCTCCTGGCTGGGAATTGGCAGGTGACAAAATCAGGGAGAAATAAACGAATACAAAGACCTAAATGGCATGGAAAGGTCAGTGCTTCTAATTTGTCATAGGTGGCTTGATGAGACGAGTGTCCACAGGATAAAGCTGGTGTGGCATGTGGTACTGGTTCTGATAGAGTGGTACCCTTTACCTGAGGAAGTTTTCTGAAACTTCCCTGGGTATATGGTGTTCATGGTGATTTATTTTTTTTTGTTTGTTTTTCTTCAGTTATTTTCTTCTCTCTTCAGCCTTTCTGCTGTACTTGGAAATCACTGCAGTATTTCTCCCTCTTAAAGCAGAGGGAGGCTTAGCTGAACCAGGAGGTTATTGATTGCTATCTGTTGAACTGGGGCAGAACTGGTTGAGACATTGTTGCCACAACCTCATTAGAAAAAATATTCGCTGGCAGACTTTAAAAAGAAAAAAAATATGGTCATTGAGCTTTAGAGATTTGGAGGAATTTGAATGACTCCACCTTACTCACTGCAGTGTTGTTCCTAGGTTGAGATGATTGATTTACAAAAGCCAATCATCATCTCTGTAATCGTTTCTTGTGATTTACTAGCCATATCATGTGCTTCTAATGTTGATTTTTCTGCTTTTGGAATGTTTAACTTGCTTTCTCTGACAGATTACGCAGAATCCCTGGTATTTATGGCTCTGTGGCAAGAGCTCTGCCATCCAACGAAATATAAACACACTGTAATACTTGGTTCATACTTTTCATCTGGCCAGAGGTCTTTGGGAACATGTTTCTATAGGATTCCACGGTTAAAATATTAAACTTGACGTCTGGGAGGTCTCTCTGCTGAAGGTTTAGAAAAAGAGCATCTGGAATGAGGAGCTAAGCTGGTGTCAGAGAGCCAGTTACGAGGGAAAACCGACAACCCTGGGGACTTGTATATAGTGTAGTCAATTATCCTGTGAAATCCAAAATGAAGAGATACTTTTCACAATTGGACAATTTTCTTGGTTGGTTTTTCATGCAATTTGAGAGAATTGTCATTTGTACAAGCATTCTAAAAATATCCCAAAAAGCTTCATGTCCTTTTATCGAGCCATACCATTGTGGCGCACACTGTACTTTTGCTGGCTGGGTTTATCGAGGTCTTTGTGTAATTGCCGCTGCTGTGTTTCCACTCTGCTAGATAGGTATTCAGTGTGACCTAATATGTAAACTTGAATATGAATGCTTTTGATTCCACAGGATTGTAGTTCGACTTTAGTTGCTTTCCATTGGATCTGTTGCTTAGATGTCTCAGGTAGTCTTTGGTGTAAACCAGGTAAGATGTTCAGCATAGCTGTTAAATTGGCACTTGAAGTTCCTAGATTTTATTTTTCCTTGTGGTTGTGCATGTTCTGTTACGTATCTTCCTCTTCCCAACTCTGAGAACATGACCAATTTTGCTGTCTTGGACTCGGGCCACGGGTGGCTTTGGCATCGTGTGGATATGAACTTGCGATCTCCAGATGATGGGGCAAACGCTTTACTGTTGTGACACTCCTGAAACCTTCTCTGCATTCTCTTAAAGAAGAAATCCAACGTTGGCAACTTGCATAGCACTATTTCTAATCAGTGGTGCAAAAGATGTATTTAACATTTTAGATTCTGAGTTGGCTTTTTTTTTTTTTTTTTGGTTTAAACATCTTTCGTGAACGGTTTGTTTTTCATTTCCTACATTACCCTCAATGCTGTTCAACTGCCCAGTTATTGTGGGGCCAGTCGGAACGCACCTTTTACCTAAAGGGAGCGATGCAGCAGTGCTTTATTGTTTTAGTCTGCCTAGTTCTCTTACCTCTCACATCTTTACACTCTATTCAAACACATGCTCCCAAAGCTTTCATGCTAATCCTGTAAACAGTGCCATTATTGTGTAGCTGCATTGCATTCTGGGACTTTGGGTCCTGTGCTTGCTATCTCCACTACTTCTGCTTTTGATTTCTCATTAATGATATTAATAGTCATTGGAAAATGGTGAATGAGAACAAACTCTTGGTGCTTTTTTTTAAAAAAAGTGTTTTTTTTTTTTTTTTTTTTTTATAAAACCTGACCGTTATTCCTCATCTTTGAAAATGTTCTTCCCTGAACCACTGTTGAAACTGCACTAGCAATGTTCTAATGAGTAATGTAAATACAGCACCAACAAACACATTCGTGCCAGCATCGCTAAAAACATCCATCCATCCATCTTCAACCGCTTACTCCTTTTCAGGGTCAAAACATTCTAATATTAACTTACATATATTATATTTCATGATGGTGTTTTCCTTTAACAGCAGTTACTTTAAGGCTTGTGGGAGTTTTACTAGCTTCTAAGGCACACTATCCATTGGGGGGATTAACATGTCTGCTCACATTACACTGTGCGCCTATGTTTTAGCTCAAACGTCGCCTGACCTGTCGAAACATTTTGTCGAAACACTCAGTGACGTGTAGAGACTCCCACTCCTCACTCGGGAGAGGTTGGAGGTTTATGAGAAGCTCTTCCAAGCAGTGAGCTAATCATTCCTCTATTCATTAGGGGGGGGAAACATGCTGTATCTCCTCATTCAGTCACATTTATACAACTATAGTCACTGTTTGTTGTTGCTGATTTATTCAAGTGGAAGGCAGTGTGTTGCTTAATTGCCTTGTATCCTCCTAGATGTATAAATGGAATATGTTTGGAGTGGAATATATTTCTGCAGATTGCAAAAATATTGCTTTTTATTACTTTTTTCTTTTTAAACATATCGAACCAGAGTTCAACTATTCCTTGCTATGGCTTTTGCCCCTTGTTGTTTGGTAGGCTGCTGTTTTCTTAGTATTTCTTCCTACTTCAGTGATCCTGCTTCTCTGTACTCCCACATTTAAATGTTGGCATTGTTTGGTCTAGAGTCAGGTCTGACTTTCAAGGTGTACCAGATACTCAGTGTGCTATTCTAATGGTTGTGCTGTTTCCAAAGTAAATAACGGCATATGCTTTCTATTGGAACCAATAGCTTCAACATTGCCACCTATTCATGTTTGAAATCTTTTGGTTTCTCAGAAGCACATCACCATATAATTACATTTGGCAAGATCCGCCAAATGTCAGTGCATTGTTGTAGGTCTTATAGTTGTATCTGGCCCTGCGTAGGCTTTTAGTTTTAGTGTATAAAGCAGGCTTAAATAAGGAGTGAAATTAAGTCCTACACCTGTCTTCAGTTAATTCTCAACATCCAAATTTTACCGTTAGGGAGTCTGTGTAAGTGTTTGCTTTACACTCACCATGCCAGGTTATGTAGTTTATATACGTTTACCGTTACCGGAGTACTTATAAGCGCTGTTCAGGAATATCTGGAACTACTTCGGTTCCCTCCTTTTCTAAAAACCTAACAATGTGTCGAACCCAGTCCTCTAGTATGCAGAGTAAGGAACTCCTTAGGTATTAAAATTTAAACCCCCACCCCACCCCCGCTCCTCCTAATTTCTTTGTTTGCCAATTGACCTCTTCCTGAACACACTACTGATACCAGCCGGGCAGGGTGAAGGCAACGATTAATGTTTCCTCTGAGACACGTGAATCCAGAAACTGCTTCTTTTCAAACTGCTGCTACATTACAGGGCAGCTGAACACTCGCAGGAAAAAGCGAAATGCCCTCTTCCCCACATACATAAGCTCACATATTCCCATGATTGGCTATTTCCCTCTGATTGGCAGTAAGACTATCCCTCCTACCCAGACATGATGGCTAAAATTACTTTCTTGCTCTCCTACCTATAGATGTCTGCAGCATCTCTAGCAATCTGGATTCAAAAGGCTGAATGCTTTTCTGCTCTGCTGCTCAGGAGACCCGATTTTAGGATTTCAGCAGTGTTCAAGTATGACGCCGTAGTTAGTTATTTCTGGAAGAGTAGATGCACATGCGACCATGTACAAGGGGATCCTCTGTGAACACTATTTTAAAGTTTCAATATTGCTGCCCTTTAAGCTAAGTTGTACATTATTAATCCCTAGACCTCTCTAATAGCTTCAAACAGAATCTTTTCATTATCTTGCTCAGCAGAAGTCTAATGTAATCAAGGTGTGTGTGTAAATGCCACTCTAGAATGTCACTGTGAAGATGAGGTCCTCAAATCCCCCCATTTAGTCAGACCAGATAACTGCAGCCGTTTCCCGTAAGATATAACGTGCTTGTGGTGTAGTATCACTATTCACAGCTGTCCATACTTTCTGCTATACTAGTACGGCTCAAGCTGTGTTCCCCACCTGAGGACTTGGAGAGGAATAATACAAAGCTCAATCAATTATAGTGGATTTAGTGGATTCATTTTTATCCATCTAGTGTGTGTGTGAGAGATATATACATACACACACACACAGTGGTACCTCGACATACGAGTTTAATTCGTTCCGCAACCTTGCTCGTATCTTGAATTACTCGTATCTCGAAGCAAATTTCCCCATACAAAACAATTGAACTACCATTAATCCGTTCCAACCCCCAAAATGACCGCTAAGTGTCTAAAAGCCGCGACACTCGGTGTGTTATTACCGCTAAGCGTGTAAAAGCCGCGACACTCGGTGTGTTATTACCGCTAAGCGTGTAAAAGCCGCGACACTCTGTGTTATTACCGGCCGACCTGCTAAACCGAACTCGTATCTCGAATTTCGCTCGTAACTCAAAGCAAAAAATCACTCGCTCGCCGGCTCGTATCTCGAAAAACTCGTATGTTGGGGCACTCGTATGTCGAGGTACCATTGTATATATATTACACACAGTGAACCCTCGCTATATCGCGGTTCACCTTTCTCTGCTTCGCGGATTTGCATCGCGCATTATGTTCTGCATTCTGATTGGCTAAACAGTCTCTCCGCTTCTTCTCTACCAGTGTGTCAATAACGTTGCGGTTTAAACACGTCCGTAAAACAGCTTGCCAAATTTAAGTTTGCAAATTCTCTTCCAATTTCAAGTTTCTCTAAAACCCATTATGCCCAGAAGAAAAAAGAGCGACGACAACAGCTACTGATAACTATGATCTTCTCTCGAAAACACACCTGCACCGCGGGCTTTAGAAGAAAAAACCGCTACAGAGCAGAGTCAGGTTGCAGCGGCTCAGTCAGAAGAGCAGTGAAATACACGTGTCACTATTTTTCCTGCTGTACTTTGTATTTTTTTTTTCATAATCATTTTTCATTTTCTCGCGTTCTAATCCAATGACTCGGGTCGCGGTGGGGCGGTGCTGATCTCCGCAATTTTGAAGCCTTCAGTTCGTGTTGATGATTAAAATTATTATTTTACAGTACAGTAGTTATTTGTAAAAAAAAAAACGTTTATACAGTACTTTTATTTGTTAAACAAATGCTTGGGCAAGTAAAAAGGTTTTGTTCTTTGGTTTCAATGTATTACGGATTATTTCATTGTATAATAATTGTAAAAAAAAAAAAATAAAGGTTACTACTTCGCGGATTTCACCTATCGCGGGTTCTTTTTGGAACGTAACCCCCGCGAAAAACGAGGGATCACTGTATATATAATTACACACACAGTATCTCACAAAAGTGAGTACACCCCTCACATTTGTGTAAATATTTGATTATACGTTTTCATGTGACAACACTGAAGAAACGACACTTTGCTACACTGTAAAGGAGTGAGTGTACAGGCTTGTGTAACAGTGTAAATTTGCTGTCCCCTCAAAATAACTCAACACACAGCCATTAATGTCTAAACCGCTGGCAACAAAAGTAAGTACACCCCTTAGTGAAAATGTCCAAATTGGGCCCAAAGTGTCAATATTTAGTTTGGCCACCATTATTTTCCAGCACTGCCTTAACCCTCTTGGGCATGGAGTTCACCAGAGCTTCACAGGTTGCCACTGGAGTCCTCTTCCACTCCTCCATGATGACATCATGTAGCTGATGGATGTTGGACCTTGTGCTCCTCCACCTTCCGTTTGAGGATGCCCCACAGATTCTCAATAGGGTTTAGGTCTGGAGACATGCTTGGTTCCAGTAATCCATGTCCTTAGTCTGCTTGTTCTTAGCAAGATGTTTGTGGGCTTTCTTGTGCATCATCTTTAGAACAGGCTTCCTTCTGGGACGACAGCCATGCAGACTAATTTGGTGCGGTGTATGGTCTGAGGACTGACCGGCTGACACCCCACCCCTTCAACCTCTGCAGTAATGCTGGCAGCACTCGTACGTCTATTTCCCAAAGACGACCTCTGGATATGACTCTGAGCACGTACACTCAACTTCTTTGGTCGACCATGGCGAGTCCTGTTCTGAGTGGATCCTGTCCTGTTAAACCGCTGTATGGCCTTGGCCACTGTGCTGCAGATCAGTGTCAGGGTCTTGGCAATCATATAGCCTAGGCCATCTTTATGTAGAGCAACAATTCTTTTTTTTTTTTCAGATCCTCAGAGAGTTCTTTGCCATGAGGTGTTATGTTGAACTTCCAGTGACCAGTATGAGGAAGTGTGAGAGCGATGACCCCAAATCTAACACCTGCTCAGCATTCACACCTGATACCTTGCAACACTAACAAGTCACATGACACCGGGGAGGTAAAATGGCTAATTGGGCCCAATTTGGTCATTTTCACTTAGGGGTGTACTCACTTTTGTTGCCAGTGGTTTAGACATTAATGGCTGTGTGGTGAGTTATTTTGAGGGGACAGTAAATTTACACTGTTACACAAGCTGTACACTCACTCCTTTACATTGTAGCAAAGTGTCATTTCTTCAGTGTTGTCACATGAAAAGATATAATCAAATATTTACAAAAATGTGAGGGTTGTACTGATTTTCTGTGAGATACTGTGTGTGTGTGTGCGTGTGTGTGTTTAAATTTATTTTGAGGACACAGACAAATGAAGTGCTAGGATATGAGGGAAATTAAACACTGCTAATGATATGTGTTGATGTATAAAGAAGTCCATGTAAAACACTGCATAATGTGTCTGGAACCCTTCATTACCTTGGGC
Source organism: Noturus placidus (assembly GCA_022414735.1). Lineage (NCBI taxonomy): Eukaryota > Metazoa > Chordata > Actinopteri > Siluriformes > Ictaluridae > Noturus > Noturus placidus. The sequence continues at coordinate 160,543 of JAFFST010050978.1, read as the reverse complement.
ACCACATTTTGAATTTTGGAGTCTAATTTAAATTCTCACTCATTAATGTGCATTAGAAATTTTTCCTCCCCTGCATCTTTACTCCACTGTCCTTATCAGTGTCTTGCTTTTCACAGTGATGCAGCGCACTGTAGCGCTATCGATTACCCAGCTCATCTCTTGTTGAGTGGATTTGAGTTTCAGAGTTGAAGTGTTTGTGTGTGCGCTCTGACTTGGATCTGAAGCAGGATCAGCTTTTGAGCAAGGCACCCTGTGTCACTCATGTATGATCACGTTCCTTCTGGTGACATCATTATCTTAGAGATTTGTGTGTACATGCTCTGCTATGTTTGGAATGCTCTCGTGTGCGTGCGCGCACACACAGAGGTGTCAGCGGGATACAGCAAGACCGAACAAAGTACACATAGAGATGAGCTGTCTTGTTCTTCATTCTCCATCTCTGTTTCTTTTTCTTTCATTCATCAATGCTTCCCTCTCTCCTGCTCTTTGCCTGCCACCTCCTTCAGTTCACACTCTTCAGGTCAGTGTGTTATGTGGCATGGCTGAGAGCCAGAGGTTTCTAGTGAGGTAAGGCCTGAGAGATTTCCCCTGCATACTCGAATGAGGGGAGAAATAAACTGTACGGCTCTCCTGCTTTCACTTGTACTTTTTGGGGCCTGAAACCATTTGCATTGAAGGTTTGATATATTCGGTCGAGTATGTTAATTGTTCATAGGAGTATTTATACGAGGAATGTGGTATACGTCCAGTTAGTTCGGGAAAAAAATCCTACCTTACAAGAGCTTACGCATAAATTTACATACAAGGAGATTTACTGATATGAGACTCGATTGATTATGTAATTGGATCGTTAATGCAGTTACATGTATGGATTACAATAGCAAGACGAGCTGTTCAATTAGGACAAAAGAAATGGCATCCTATAAAAGGAGGAGGAGGAGTTGGTGTGTTTCTAGCGGTAGCTGATGGACTACAATGGCTGAGCTGCATTACTGGAAGATTTAGCACACACTGCGCCTAGACGGTGCTCTTTCAACCTTTTTAATCGCCGTTTTGAAATCTGGCACTGGCTTTTACGGGAGTCACTGAAAGCAAATCAGATGTACCGTGAACTTGATTAGTAATTCATGGCTGTTTTTAAGTACGAAGAAGAAAATTGGCGAAACTTGTGTAAATGTGACTGGAATTGTAAGTTCGGTTTTCTTTGCTAAAATATAAAGCCAGTGAGTGACATAATCCCAGAGCCAGGAGTCAAACTAAAAATGCTGATGGTTCCTCTAAACCATTTGTTTTATTTGTCACAAACCTTCAAAGTAAAATATAATAACCCAGTTATCAAAATATACACTAAGAGCAATATGTGGATTTACCTGCCTATCTTCTCAAATCTTGCAAAATATTTAAGAAGAAAAATTTGAGTTAGCATTGCACAATTGAACTGTGGTTCGGACTGACTAAACGTTATGCGACGATAACGCCCTTCCTCGAATTTAAAGTATTTAAACCACATGTGAAAACGCCCTTAATGTATTTCTCTGTGAGCACAGTGCTCGCACACGGCAAGATCAGCCACATGAACACGCTGTTGTGTAGAGTCCATTCTTTGTTTTCTGTGGTGTTTTGATGGAACTTATCTTTTTCCTTTTCCTTGAGTCAGCATAATTTTGAGACCAGGGAGCTGCCTGCTGGTCACTGAGATGTCCCTGTGTTTGCGGTTTCCTCTGGGTGTATAGAGAGTAAAGAAGTACACTCAAACTCGCCATAAACTCCCTGCTGCATTACAGAGATGTAAACCGCTCGTATAACACTGGAGCCGATATGTCAGAGGCGTTACTTGAAGATTATTAGGCAGGACTGTGTAGTTTCCGTTTCTGCAGGGTGGCCTAAGTCATGGAGAGTGCCTCAGGGCCCTAATCTCTACCAGAACAAGTTTCCTGTGTCCGTGTGAGAAACAGACAGCAGATCCTTGTGTCAGAAGGCAGACCAGGCCCAGCCCTCTACATGCCATGCATTCATCATTTATCGTCATGTTGGATGTAACCTTAATATCCTGCCAAGTTTTTTAAATTATTGATAATATTGTGATATTTTATTTTCTGGTGAAATTTTACTGCATCCATCAAGCACAGGCACCATTCAGTTTGCTGACTTTTTTTCATTTAAGAAAAAAAGAAAATAAAACATTCTCTTGAAGATACAGATCAATCAAAATGAAGTGTTGTAGTAGTAATAATAATCCATCCATCCATCCTCAACCGCTTATCCGTAATCGGGTCGCGGGGGTAGCAGCTCCAGCAAGGAACCCCAAACTTCCTTTTCTTGAGCAACATTAACCAGCTCTGACTGGGGGATCCCGAGGCGTTCCCAGGTCAGTGTGGAAATAGTCTTTCCACCTAGTCCTGGGTCTTCCCTGAGGTCTCCTCCCAGTTGGATGTTCCTGGAATACCTCCCTAGGGAGGCGCCCACGGGGCATCCTTACCAGGTGCCCAAATCACCTCAACTGACTCCTTTCAACGCAAAGGAGCAACGGCTCTACTCCGAGTTCCTTTCGGATTGCCGAGCTTCTCACCCTATCCCTAAGGGAGAGGCCAGCCACCCTCCTGAGAAAACCCATTTCGGCCGCTTGTACTCGCGATCTAATTCTTTCGGTCATTACCCAACCTTCATGACCATAGGTGAGGGTAAGAACGAAAATTGCCCGGTAGATCGAGAGTTTTGCCTTCTGGCTTAACTCTCTTTTCGTCACAACGGTACGGTAAAGCGATTGCAATACCGCACCCGCTGCTCCGATTTCCCGCTCCCATGTCCCCTCACTCGTGAACAAGACCCCGAGGTACTTGAACTCTTTCACTTGGGTTATGTTCTCATTCCCTACCCGGAGTAGGCACTCCATCGGTTTCCTACTGAGAATCCAATCTATTTTTAAATTACAGTGAAATTGAGAAAAGAACATCCAAGTTAACCTTAATGTAGTGCCTCTCCTCAGTTGTAAAATATTAAGAGGCTATTTTCCTTCATGTCTTCTGATTGGAAATGAGCCAGCATTTTCACTAACAAGTATTTAGCTATTTTGTAAATGCAAAATCAAGCAAACTCTACAGTATTCTGAGGTTTTCTGCAGATTTGACGTCATCACAACGAGTATTCAGCCAAAACACTCTTCAGTTCATGTGCGTGAAACGAGTACAGCTAAAAGTTCTCATTTACCAACAGACACCATAATAATATGCAATCTTATCTGATAGTTTGTAGAAATTGACATTTAATAGACTTTTGCCTGACTCAGCATTGCTCAAAGTCATGATCCAGTGCAGCAGGTTTCCTGTATTAGATTTTCTTATTCATAGTTGCCCAGAGGACAAGTCAACCTCCCAAAAAAAAAGGAAAAAAATCCTACTCCTTGTGTTTATTCTTATATATGTTATGGTCCTCCAATGTGTGATGCTGTAATGCACAGTGCTCCTCATGAAGCCTATTGCCTGCTGCACTACACACACACACACTCACACAGGATTAATTAGCATGTGGAAGCACTGATAAACCTGAGCAAAATAAAGTCCAGTGCAAACCTGTAACTCCCCTGCTATGAATAAATCAAGAGAAAATGAAGATGCTAGCCAGTCTTGGGTAATACCTTTTTAACATGCTATTTGTGGAAGGAATACCAAATCCCATAGCCGAAACATGCAAATGTTTTTGTCGAGGAGGCAAACACGATGTTGTATGTGATAACACATTTGTTTCTCTTCGTCAGTATTAATTATTTTAACTAGCTACCTAGCTCACCTTTTTATTATTTTTACAACCCTAAAGTAGAGTAGTGTGAATGGACATCCTTTCTCTACATCTCTCATTAATGGTTCATTTTGGTGATTTTGTTTTAAGGAACGAGAGTATGTTCACCAGTTCCCCTCATACCACTGTTATTCTACTGCATTTTCCTCATTGATTGAATATCGAAACAAACACACAGCAGAAAGGCGTTCAACAATAGGTTATTGAAAATAAGGTTTATTGCACAGCCGCAATGTTGTCCTGACTGTTGATGTTGCTATGAACACTGTTTGTTGTGTGCATTATCTTGTCCCTGACCACAGCCTTCTATTGTGTCTTCCTGCACCTGGTTGTCTCAAGAATGAGCTGATGTATACTGTGAAAGAGGCGAGTGTGTGTGTGTGTGTGTGTGTGTGTGTGTGTGTGTGTGTGTGTGCGCGCGCACACATGCATGTGTTGGCTAGTTCTCACATCTGGTCACCCCCTGCTTTACTTTTGATGGATTGAAGTCTTAAAGTTGGGGCTGGGAGTTTGATTGCGCAAGATCCTGTAGAGGGAAATCTGTGCTTTGTCAACTCTGTATTTTTATATATTTATTTATTTATTTTTTATATTTTGATATTGTATATATTTTTTTCCATTTATTTTTGCTGTTCAAGTCCTATTGTAAAACCACATGCCTCATGTTGAAACCCAGTGTAGGATGATGTATTCCTTTCAATGTCTTTTTCTATGTCTCCTAGACAGCTGCTTGCTGGATGCTGGAAAAGGTCAGTAAGGATAGTGTTCGTACAAAACTATAGTGGCACAGAGTTCAATACATTTTGCTGCTGTGTTTAGTTTGCAGAAGTTTTTCTCTCTGCCGTGAACTCTTCGTTTGCCCAAACTAGTCAGTAGGTATCTGTTCTCATGAGCCTCGAACCAGGCGTGGCTTCAGATCTTAAAGCTTTCTCTGCAGGCTGTAATTTGCACAGGAGGATGATTCTCAATCAGCATGTAGAGACATGCATGTGGCCCCAAGCTGCTGCTGAAATAAGAGCTATCAGCAACCTTTCTCGTTCATTTTCTCTCTCCTTACACGTACATGCATATTACTCGCATCTCTCTAAATCAAGGCAATGTCATAATGGAAACATGGACAGTGTCTCTGGATGTCAGACATGATGGAATATAACGTAACACGTATGCCTTTTTCTGGCTCTCTCAAGGTAATTTCCCTGAAGTTAAAGATTTTCCAAAGTGGAAGACAGACAGACCTTTGTGAAGAAGAAGCCTGTCACATGTACATTACAGCACTGGGAAATTCTTTTCTTTACATATCTCAGCTTGTTTGGAAGTTGGGGTCAGAGCACAGGGTCGGCCATGATGCGTAGCTCCTGGAGCAGAGAGGGTTCAGAGCCTTACTCAAGGACCCAATAGCAGCAGCAGCTTGGCTGTGCTGGGGCAACCCATGGCCTTAACCATTGAGCCTCCACTGCCCTTAAATAAACCATGAATGTGAGATAATCCTCAGTGTTGCACTTGCAGGTATCCACAACACATGCCACAGCAACTGAGGACCAACCAATCCCAATTCTTTATTATATAAGATGCAGTATCTGCTAATGCTGGTATGGCTGCAATATTCCTACTTAGCAAGACATTACTGGCCTGTATTTTTTGCTCTGAGTGGATTGATCTCATTTGCTGGAGGGTGGTATAATTTTGACATACAGGGACCCAGGACCCAGTGATTTTTCCAGGCAAAAGACCTTAAAATAACCATGACCCCTATATGAACTTTTCCTGCATTGGTATTCTAGTCAGGCTAATGATTAGTTGTGCAGTTGACTGCTAACTGAATTTTGCTGCTCAGGCAGAATTTCTTTGCCTGGTATTGCTGATCTCATGCTAGGAAAACGGTCACTTCCAAAGTGTTGTCTGTGTGGGCTCGTCATGCTGGTTTTACACCTCAAGTTATTGGTTTGTAGATATATGGATGTTTGCTGTCAAAATGTCATTAAGTGGATCGCCTCGCCTAGGTAACCGGACAACAGCCGAAGTATGCATTGAAAGAATGAACTTTGCTTTTTTTTTAATCTGGCCAGACAAAACCCGTGTGTTTCCTATATGGTGGTGACATGAGTTTTGAGTCAGGTGGAAAAGGAGTAAGGGAGGTAGAGGTGCTGATGGAAAAGGAAAGCAGAGAACAGTTTCCCCATTTATTAGTGCAATAAACTGTTTTAATGTAGTCCTGCAACACATTTTGAAGTGATGGCTAAAAGCAATTCAGATGTTTCGTGTTGCTAATAATGCGACCTGGCACTGTGAACGCGCTCAGCTGCCACAGGCTGTTTATACCTGCTTGAGCACTTCGTGAGGCGCAGCTTGCTCTCGTCTTTATCAGGGACTGAAAACATTCGAAAAAGTGTTTCTGATAAATCTGCAGTTTTGTTTCATCAGCAATTTTCACTCTTCTGTATAAACGCTTCCGCCCCCACACGCTTCTCAAAAGTACATTTTCTTGCAGGCATGTTAAGGGTGTGACGGTGAGGAAATTCTCACCAGGTAATCAACATGTGGCAACATTGGTAATAATACTGGTATCACCGGAGGGGGAGGAGCTTTCCCCTTCCTTGCTTCTGGGTGCCCGTGCGGTCGTGCGCACTTCATTTCACCTTCAAATTAGGGGTAATTCGTGGGCAGACGTTGCTTGCACGATGGTTTCATTATTATTTTTTTAATGAAAAATACAACTACAAAACAGTACAATGACAAACTTGCTTATATTAAACGTAGAACTTTTGAAACCAAATCTTCCGACATAGTTTTGACAGTCAGTTCACCTCGCTCTCAGCACGTGAGAATCATCACGAGATATCTGACTCTGTGCTGAATTGAGCACTCATTGAGTTTTTAATTAGCGTACGTAGGCTATCACAGCAAGCCTAATGCATGTTCATCAAGACCATTCAGAGCAAACCACCTAAGTGTAAGTGTGTAGAAGCTGTCTAGAGAAAAATGAATCATGCTTAATATTAAAACTGGAATAAACTATTATAGCAGTCTAGCTTGGTAGTGATCATAGTTCTCGAATTGGTCATTAATAAACATAGTGCTTGTGTAGTGAGTTGTTTGAGATAGTTATGCAGATGAGCAGCATCCTCTCAACCAGGAAGATAAGCTCTTTAATATTGGTGAGTGGATTACTCTCATACGCTTTTCTTATGCCTGTTCTTATTGTCCAAAGATGATCTAAGGCCAGACAATCTCATAGCTAATACTGTTCCCCCACTGTTAAACACTTGGAAAATAAATGTTTCGAACATGTCGTCATTCAGACTACTTCTCGCCAAAGCGTGACCAACGCCCATGTTCTCATTCATGGAAGACCCTAAAGACAGCTCTATGGTAACATTTTTTTTCTTTTTGCAGTTCATGGATTAATAACGGCACAAAAGGACAATACCATCCTCTCTGACACAAGAGCTAACCCGCCTAAGAAAAACAAAAGCGTAGCCGGTATTGTTGCTCTCCACTTTAGCGACTGTGTATTTTAATGCATAGGAAGATATTTATCACACCACACTCGAGCTAGGCGGAGAAGCAGAGCTGGGATTTAAATCTCCATTGTACAAAAGTTTCTCAGTTCATTGCAGACAAGTATTGGTGAGAAGTGCTTAGTTCTGCACCGAACATGTGAATTGGACTTGTGTTGCTTGTCTCATGGGCTTCTTTATTTGCATTTTTAACACTGTGTGGGAGAACTGCAACTGAGCTATTACATTCACACTAATATGGATAAGGGTCAACACTACAAACGATATGTCGCCTTTTCTGATGTTAAAATAATGATTAAAAAAAAAGTCATAATGTATTCAAACGGGTGGACATTTTGGGATCAGGGAATATGTATATGGGGAAACAAATGACTTTAGGTAAATGAAAGTCTCTGTTAACCTGTGAACCTAAACGGCTCCTGTTCAGATGTATAGTGGCATTTCATGTTTTGCCTCAGCTAGCTGCTTTGACGGCAGCTCAGAGGCCAGGCCCCATGTGCTTTTGGTGTGGGTTATGAAGTCAGCCCTCGAGTGTCTGTGGACAGGAAATCTAGCTGCCCAGTGACGGGGGAATTCACAGATTTGCTATGGTGTGGGCTGGGCATACTAAGTCACCACCGCTTTACCCATTTGTCGATACCAGTGTCCTAAATGCAACACAGTGAATCATTTCAAAATCTGGTTCATTGTTTAAAGGGGACCCCCCCCCCAAACACACTAAGATGCTGATTTGTACTTCAATTGCATTTAAGTATCATTTAAATTAGTAGTTTTTTTTATCCATGACTGCACTAATTTGTCTTACATTTATAATTGGAGAATGATAAAGTGAGGTGTGGTGAACTGTGACCCAGACCAGCATGCAGCCTTAGCCCTAATGTCACTCTATTATAGAATTGGATCCTGGGCTGTAATGGCTCTCTCCATTCCTGGTCTAAAATCATGACCTTTTGTAATGTCGCACAATTTTTATTTTTTTTTTATTCTCCATTTTGAAAAGCTGCAATCATAACTGAAAGCATGACTTTTTTTCCACACTGTTCAGTATACATTTGCACAATTTGTTCAAATGATCTCATTATCTGACATTGAAACTGGCATGCCATGTGTGTTGGTATTCATTTGAATAATACTGAATTATCATGATCACAATAATAATAATAATAGATGATGATGATGTCAATGTGATCATGTAGCTTATGAGCTGTCTTGGTATCATTGCTCACAAAATGTTAAGGAACACTACTTTTTCATAGAGTTTACATAATAAGTGGCAGGCTTGTCATTATCTAATTACTTGTTCTGCTGACTGCCATTTGTGTTTCGTGATCCAGTGTTTGTTTGCCTTGTCGTTGTTGGCCTAACTTGTGTGCTATTTGAAATGGTATGTCTGTGCATTTTTTCTTCATTTACTTGGAGCTAGACAACTCCTGTCTCAATGGACATGACAAATGGTTATGGGGTTAGGTCGCATCATTTCTCATTTGTGGCATGAGACTGATCCCCTGGGTAATGTGCGTCACCTTTGCCCTTCTTATATGGGCATTATATAACGTTACAATTGCAAAAGAAGAGTGTAGTAGAAGATGCTGGATGTATTTCGGATGCAACTACTGCAAGTGAGTAATCATGGTGCGTGTAAAAAGGAGACAGGTGATAATGGTGGTAGAGAGAGTGCAATCCAGTTTGAGACCTCCAGCAGATTTGCCAAACCCAAGATGCATTGTGGAAAGCTCAGCTTTAAAATACTCTCTTTTACTAGGTAGAGCATGAAGAGGAGGGAAGACAGAGGCTGGCAGACTGGAGCGCACTTGATCTATAGTTGGTTACTAAGGCATAACTTCAAACCCCTTTCCTGCTGTGAGGTCACTACTTTTACTTTCCAGCCTCTTCTCTCTCAAAACAGCTTACTGATGAGCTTCCTCCAATCCTGTTGCTCTTCCTGTTGCCTAGTGACCATGATCGTCTTGCATATTTATTACCTCCCCACCTGGGCTGAGGCGTTGGTGGTTTAACAGCTGGCCCTCCCCATCCCTTATTAAAGAGGCGTTCTGCAACTCTGGCACTGTGAGTGAGAGGGTCAATAGCGCCAGAAAACACCAAGGGGGGGTCTTTAAGACCATGTGGGATTTGGCCTCTGTTGACTTCCTAGCAGCAGGGTCTGCTCTCATCTCCCTGTGCCTGAAGCTTCCATCCTGGTGAGCATCCGCTTGTCTAATTGCTGCCTGGGATCCAGCAAGGACTGCAGGAATAGAGGCTGCTGGATGATAAAAATGTAATGGGCTCAGCTGTTGGCCAGTGTGAGAGTAGCAGGACATTATCGATTGGGAATCGGGGCCTTTCTTGGATTTGTTGGTTGACTAGAGCGAGGGCAGTTTATGCAAAATGCTGTATGGATCCCTCTTTATTTTGGTCAGAGATGCACCAATATCTCATCTCTGCAAACATTATATAGTAATGACTAGTGGACAGTATGCACAGTTTATTGACACTAGTGTGTCACTAGTTATGATTGAGGGAGAGAGGGAGAGCCTGCCATGTAGTTGAAGTTGTCCAGCACATTTTAATGTTTTCCCTGCTCGAACACACAAACTTCAACTCAGGAAGTGCTGTTGGAAAGCAGGAATTAGCTGATTAGTTTAATCAGGTGTGTTTGAGCAGGGAAAACAAACAAAATAAAATGCACGACATGGTATATTCCAGGACCAAGGTTGGGAACCTGTGCATTAGACTATTACCTTTCCATATGCGAGTTCAAAACCATTTATTCTAGTCTTCTAGTTGCATCCTTAGAGGATTTGGGCTCATGAAGGGCATACTTTAAGGTCTGAAATGAGAATGGACCCCACCCTCCTTTTTCTCTCCTGCAACAGCCTTGATTTCCCATCCTCTCCCTACAGCCCAATCCATCAAAGTCAGCTACTATCTGCTTCTTACAGCTTTAATATAACATGGTTGAATGAGGTCTCTGGTGTCAATTGACTTCCTGTGCCACTCCTTGTTTGAGTTGAATTTCAAACCAAGCCTCTTTTTGCAACAGAGATGATATTTGCAAAATGTTGCAAATACAGTTGCACTAACAGATGTTTCTGTCGGTCTTATGTTGCACAGGGATGGACAAATCAGAAGTAAAGTAGCTAGCCCACTGTGAAGTGAAGTGAAGCCTAGTGCCATGACATGCATGCCCAGAGGTCTAATTAACTATGATAAACTAATTATGTACATTCAATTCAATTTTATTTGTATAGCGCTTTTTACAACAGGCATTGTCTCAAAGCAGCTTTACAGGAGTAAAAACACAGTACATACACAGTAAAAGTGAGAAATTATCCCAACTGAGCAAGACACTGAGTGGCGACAATGGCAAGGAAAAACTCCCTAAGGTGTTAAGAGGAAGAAACCTTGAGAGGAACCAGACTCAGAAGGGAACCCATCCTCATCTGGGTAACAACAGACATTCTTAAAGAGACAATTATTGGTTTAAATGTAATCTGTTTGGCTTTGAAAAGCCTTTGTCCCAGCAGTCTGGATTTGGAGCAGATGAGCGCTCCATCCAGAAGTAGGACCTCCAAGACCAGGATCTCCAACATCTCCATAAACTCATGTGTAGCTCGGCAGAAGGACAGAGGGAGAGAAAAGATTGTTAAGACTAGGAATTAGCATGATGGAAAGTCTAGTCAGGGTAGGCTAGAGTGAATAAATACGTTTTAAGTCTAGACTTAAACACTGAGACTGTGTCTGAGTCCCGAACACTAAATGGAAGACTGTTCCATAACTGTGGAGCTCTATGAGCGAAAGCTCTTCCCCCTGCTGTAGCCTTCACTATTCGCGGTACCGTCAAATAGCCTGCATCTGTGGATCTAAGTGGGTGTGGCGGATCATAGAAGACCAAAAGATCGCTTA
>JAFFST010050978.1:128212-139847 GCA_022414735.1 Noturus placidus | reverse complement strand
AAAGTAAATGTGTAAAAATAAATCTCTCCAACATTGTCAATTTAAGAATGTGCCTTGATTTTGTTACCTCTTTTTATTTATTTATTTTTTTGTGTAAAACTAGTTTATATTTGTATTTATATACTGTACACCACATTGACCATTTCTCTCACAGTTACAGCCTCTAGCTTGTTACAGGACCATTTTGTTTTCAAGCATTTTTATTGAGCTTGTCACAACAGAGGTTTTGTTCTTGTTCTCATTCTCTTTAACTCCCATTCTTCTCCCACGCCCATCTCTCACTTGCTGCCTTCCTCATGCCAATGTAAATGGAAAGCAGAACATTAGATGACAGCATAAGATTTGTTTTTTAGTAGGGGGCTATTTTAAAGACCAGCTTAAAGGGACTGGTCTCAGATGGAAGGGGACCTTACTCAAATTGAATTTTAATAGTAACGAGGCCATTTGAGTGCTGTGTGCATCCCTTTAATCACTCCTGTCTGAGTGTACTGTATCAAGCAGTCTGGCACCAGACACCGCACTGATGCCCACTGAAGACCACTTGTATCTGATGCAGGCCTCCTCTCATCTGATTCTCCTCTTACCCTCATGCATAATCAGCTCTGGAGTGGATCAGAAAAGCGTCAGGAATTGAAGTTGTATTTGTTGCATTTATTCATGACGCACAGTGCATTGTCAGCATAACCACAGCTGGTGCTTGATGGGGAATAACAGAAAGGAAGTAAGAACTAAGAACACAGCTGAGCACCAGATAATCTGCATGTGGTGTGTGTGTGCGTGCGCTAAGCTATTCTGTGCTCTAGCACACCCATATCAGAGGTGGTTGTGTTCCTCACATGAAGTGTTTAAAATTGGTTCAGTAAGTTGGCGCTGCCTTCCCATCTGATCAGTAACCCCAGAAGCCCTCACTTTAATTTCTGCAAGATTGGTGACCTGTACAGCGAAGCCGTCACACCTTTTGCTAGCAAAACTGCATGCTTGTAATGAAAGTCAGGAACCACCCAGCGGAAACTTCACATCAGCCCTAGATGTGAGCAGATAACACTTCAGCAAAAAAGAGAAGCAGAAGAATCATGCTTATTTTATAGCTTTATTTAATCAGTCATACCTGATGCTTCTAACTGCAGCTTTAGGGGTAGCATTCTGTTGCAGAATAGCAAATAGGCTTAAATATATTTTAATGCATTGATGCTTATTTTCATATTTGTATTCATCTATACATACGTTGAGGTGTTTATAGTGTACATATTACCATTATTATTTTTCTGTTCCTATCTGTGTGTTTGAGTTTCTGTAACGAGGGAAGTGCCCAGTGTATGATTCAATAATATAGTTTTTCTTATCTTCATTTATATTTATATTTATATTTATATTTATATTTATATTTATTCATTTAGCAGACGCTTTTATCCAAAGCGACGTACAAATGCGAGCACACTCACACACCAATGGTAGCAGAGCTGCATGCAAGGTGCTAGCTTGCCATCGGGGGCAACTTAGGGTTCAGTGTCTTGCCCAAGGACACTTCGGCATGGGATCACCCGGGCCGGGATTCGAACCACCAACCCTACGATTAGTGGATTAGTGGACACCCCGCTCTACCCACTGAGCCACCGCCGCCCCATTTATTAACGTGTTAACATCTGGTCACGTCATGACTATCCTGATATAAACTGACCTCACTCATTCACACTTTCATTAAAATGTGTCTGCGGTAACCCAGGCTTAAATCTGTTCTGTATTCCTAATAATCAAATCGGCTAATAAGGCATGACCGCCAACTTTGTATTGTTCTCTGTTTCCAGTGTTATGCGAAAGATGGTTGCCGTGTCACTAATTTCTTTGGTTACCGTTTGTTGACTTGATTCAGAAGATTTATTGCCGTGGCTTTTCTTAACCAACAGAAACATGTTGGAATGTAAAAGCATGTAGACCTCTATTCCTGGGTAGAAGGTAGCACAGTTGAAGTTGTGAAAACTCTTTACAGGCGCATTAGAGTTAATGCAGTTTTAAAAAACAAAGACTGAAAATAAAATAGGTTTAATGTTCTTTCACACCACGTAACAAGGTGTTGATGTTACTCAGTATTTTGTTGTTATATTATTTTGGGGAGGGGTGTAACAAAATGATATTTGTTACACCCATTCTCATTTACATGCCATGTCTAAGCTGATTAATCAATTGTAAATGAATTCACATGAATAATGGAGTATTAAAATATTCATGTTCTGCAGCCTCAGTTATGGCATAATGAATTCAGAGGGGTTTTGTTTGCCATGTTTGGAGAGATGTAGTAGTCACCATCTATCTAAAATATGTCTCAGACCCTATTTGCACCTGGTTGTTTCATGCAATTTGAGTAATATGATTATATTGACCTTGTGTTGGGGTTTTCCCCATATTTAGTTTTAGAAGCCTATTTAAATCCTTTCACTCCAGCACCCACAACCCATGACTGCTGACTTTGGCCCTTTTTATATAGAATTAAAACTGCCACGCAAAATCACACGTTTTTGTGTCTAACGACGTGAAATGGATAAATGATCCAGTGTGTAGTATATGTGCTACAGCAATTGATTTATAAGTGTAAATGCTTGTGGTGATCAGTTTTCAATCCAGCTAAGGGATGGATAAAATGACCAGGTGTACACAGGGTGTGGAACTCCTTGCATTTGAATTGATGATGATCCATTAATAATTTCAGTCTGGATATAATCCTAATACTAGATGATTATCTTTATCATATCTCCGTTTGTTTGTTTGTTTATTTATTTATTTATTTATTTATTTATTTATTTTAGGTGATTGACACACTGCATGATGCGTGAATACAAGTTAGTAGTCCTCGGCTCTGGAGGTGTCGGCAAGTCTGCACTGGTAAGTGCTCCTTTTCTTGCTTTTTCAGGTATAGAATATAACATCAGGTATGTAACTGGGTGTATATCGTACAAAAACCAGGCAAGACACATCTTTAATGCATACGCACCGATGTAACCTGTTTCTATATCTAATAAGTCACTGTTCTCCATCTAATAAGTCACATCTACTGTTGTATTTTACAGGCGAATGTATTTTCCAATTTGTCTGTTAAATGCTATAGATCACAAACAGAAGCTGCTTCGGATGTGATTGCATTCAGCTGGGCACTTAGCGGTTAGATTAGTAGGAAATCGGTGCCATGGTGCAATTCTCTACCTTTCACATGAGATCCCAATTGAGAGCTGTGTTCAGTGTCGAGTGCTGAGGAAGTTTGACGGTCGCATAGAAATCAGTGTGTCCCTGGAGGACGCAAGTCCTCAGCCGGGTCACTACTGGGCTGTGAGAACCGAGCTGGCTGCTGTCAAGGCTCAACACGCGGAGTCAGAGATGCAGCAGAATGACTCTGCAAACGCCTTATCATAGACTTCATGAGTTGTAGTAACAGCACAGCAGGCAGATAGAGTACGCCATCCTTCATTGAAATGCCAAAGCCAGTGTCTTCTCGGAGTCGTTTCAAAGAAGCGCAACTAAAAAGAAAAAATTCCGCACAGTAACAACACTTGCACACCTATCAAAATAGCTTTATTCACAATGTTTCGGTCCCATGACCTTCATCAGGCATGTAGAATCAATCTATTTAATTCTCATTTAAAATCAATACATGACTAATCACTGCAATGATTCATCATTACCAATCACAGTGACGTAGTACATCATTGTAACCACATCATCACATAAAAGGGTTACATCAAAAATGTACAAATGGATATAAACAAATAAACAACTCTATAGCATCACAATAAACAATGCTTCATCGTTCATGCCCATAGTTGATCAAGTATGAAGAGTAACAATCCAAAATAACTCGTGTCCCTGTTGCAGCATTACTGTATCACCCCTTCTCTAACAACTCTCTAAACAACTATAGTGTTTGAGTGAAACGGAAACTTTCGACTGGAGACCACGCAGTACTAAAACACATCTTTTTGCCAAAGCAACATTTGTACTGTGTTTTGGATGATATATGTAGGTGTCTCCTTCTATTGTTTCTCATTTCCAAGATGAGTCTTCTTTCACACTATTCCCTTTCCCAGCCATCCCTTGGTTGACTTAAAAATGGCTGGAGTTTCTTCATTTCAAAGAAGTTGGAATTAGTTCAAGTTCCTTATGCTGGAGTTTGGTCTGCTGTTCTGTCTTCTCTCTGCTGTTCTCTCTCAGACTGACATCTTTCTAGACCATCAGGGCTTCTCCATTATAGATGCATCACATGACTCCAAAATTACATGGGTCAATTCTGTTTTATTTGTATAGCGCTTTTAACAGCGGACTTTGTCACAAAGCAGCTTTACAGAAATGTATCGATTTTGGATATAAATGTAAAATTTATAAATTTATCCCTAATGAATAAGCCAGTGGGGAAGGTGGTAAAGAAAAACTCTAAGACGCTATGAAGAAGGAACCTCGAGAGATACCAGACTCAAAAGGGAACCTGTCCTATTCAGGGTGACACTTCATAGTGCGATTGTAAATAATTTCCCTTTTACAACTGTATACCGTATAATCAAAAAGTCCAATCATGTAACCAGGAACTAATGAGCATACGAGCATCTTATGAATATAAGCATCAGTTAGTTCTGAACTCATTATAGTTTTAATTGAAGTCATCAACTGTTCAAAGATGGAGAGTGGAGTACAAAACTGTTCATAGCAATTGCAGTCCTAAGCCGTCTTTATGGTTTCCAAGTGGTACCATCCACAGTAATTTCAGTGTCTATGTTTACATGCACATCAATATTCCGATATTAAACAGAATTTGGCAATATTTTAATTAGTATTGAGTCATTTAAACACCGCAATCCCATTGCCCGATTCAGACAATATTCTGTTTCCCTCCCCTGGAATATGCCTGTTTTAATTGCAGATTTGTTGCATGTAAACTCATTATTCAGAAAATCTACTGAAAGATGTATGCGCTTTCAGTCTGCAAGGGATTGTGGGTGCTAACCGATGCTTAGCTGTAGGCTAGGTATTTAAGAATGGCCACTCTGGCATACTTACAACAATCATGTATACAGAAATATTCTGATTCCTGTACACATATAAACATCGTATTCGGAATACATCTGCAACCCGAATATAGACCTTAAACAGAATTTAATGTGCATGTAAACGTGGTCATTGATGCACAGCATCCCGTCATCCAGGATATTGTCTTTGTTAACGTGGTCAGGTGAGGAGGAAGGTGGCGGTTAAAACTCAAGTCTTTTGCTAAACTCTTTGCAGTTCCTCATATTTAATCAAGTCCAATAAACTCACATCAAGTTTGTTTAGATTCAGCAGTGATGTAGCATACCTCGAGCGCTATTGGTTGTTGTGTATATCACTCATGCACTGCAACACAGCGCTCTCAAGCTTCATGTGGACTTTATCCTCTCCAAGCACTTTACCCAGTTATTTTTCTGACAAGCTGATTTTTAAATAGAAGATTCCTGGAAAACTATCACAATGACTCAACCCAGTCACCTCCACCGAGAAGCGTGTGTGTGCAGGGAGTGTTAATGACCATCCCTCTCTCCAGCGAAGGCAGAGCTCTCTCTGTGCACAGCACACAGACTTTTATTGTCCATTAGCTCTATTTGAAGCTCTGTGCAGCTCTGCGTGAAAAGCACTCACATTAATCCCTTTTCTGCTTCCTGCTCAGTGGCTGAAGGCCGTCTGTAAAATTGGATTGTTACGTTGTCAAGTTAACCTCATGTCCTGTAATAGTGCACTCTGGTGTGTGTGTAGCTTGACACTCATCATGTTGGTTGTGTAAATGGAACAGCAGCATGTGGGCCTCAGTTAGGAGTGAGATGCTCAAGTGCTGTGTGGTCTATGGTGTGTATGTCTAGGATGCATCCTCTATAACCCCCACTAGCCAGTGTGAGTCCACATTTAGGGTGTGTGAGAGGTGCAGTTAGTGTGTGTATGTGTGATGTGCTGTGAGTGTGCACAAGCTGTGGTGAGTTGCTCTCTTGCTCTCTCAGTGAAACTTGTCTAGAATCACTTGGTTTATGGCTGAAGTGTTAACTGAAGTATTTCCTATGGACTGATGAGAATGATGTCAATGTCATGTCAAAGTCCCGCTCCTCAGTGCTGAAACACACGCGCGCACACACACACACAAACACACACAGAGGCAATCAAAGAAAAGTGGCATAGAAAAGTATGTGGAGAAGCTTGGGGAGTGGGGAGCAATTATCCATTTCAATGAAACCTTTTTTCCAGTCCATGTTAGACGTTTGAGGACATTTACCTTTTCTGCTTCGTACGGCTCGGCGTCTGTGACTCCGATTCAGTGGCTAGTTATAAATTAGATCAGTACTAACTCAGTGTAAGTGATTTAAACTGCAGAAGATTAAATTGATTTGTCTTAATTACCACATAGGCGTTTGTAGATTAAAAGTCTGATTTCCTGTGACTCTGGTCTACGTGTGTGTGAGAGAGCGAGAGTCACACTGCACATTGATGGATGTTGATGTGAGCACTGTGAGTAGGTGATGTAAAAATACAGCAGGATTCTACAAGTTTTCCCGTTATGCTTTATGCAGTTCAACATTTTTTTATTTCGCAAATAAACCTGACTCGAGTTCATGCAGCACAAATAACTATTAGGCTGCATATTAGAATATGGTGCTATGCCGATCATAAAGCTTGAATGCAGAGGGTTTTGCAATAGAGGTGTGTGTGTGTAAAAATCAGTTCTAATCTGTTTAAATCTGTTTCCAATTCACTGAGCTGTGAGAAAGGGTCCGGTGCATTTTAAATGTGTCACCTGAATTCAGTTGTAAAACCTATCCATCTTTACACAGTGTGTGGACGGAGAGGAACAGGATTCCCTTTTCAGTGTGGAATAGATTTAATCCGATTGCTGAGAGCTGAGCAATGTCAGTCACCCACACACACAAACACACACAGCTTTCTTACTCCGTGTGTTTTTATATTTCACACACTGGTTTCTCTCTCTCCTCCCTCCCCCATCTCTCTCGCTTTCTCTCTCATGCCATATATGGCACACTTTGACAGATTGTCAGTGTTTGTTTACTTAACAACTGTTGACCTTGGCTAAGTAGGTGGTGACGGACTAGGGGGTGTGTGTGTGTGTGTGAGAGAGAGAGACAGGCTGTGTAGTACAGTAAGGATACAGTAAGACACAAGTCACTCATGCACAGAGTATGGTCTTTCTCTGTTGACCCCCTTTCATGCATCCAGCAGATCACCTCGGTACACATACGCGCGCACACAAGCTGTGGATCAGGCTCTTGTCCAGCTTTTAAGAGGGTTTACATTCAGACACACTACATTATTTATTATATGTGTGTGTACACAGTATCTCACAGAAGTGAGTGCACCCCTCACATTTTTGTAAATATTTGATTATATCTTTTCATGTGACAACACTGAAGAAATGCCACTTTGCTACCATGTTAAGTAGTGAGTGTACAGCTTGTACTGTGGCAAATTTTTTAACCTTTTGGAATTTCATGGTTTTCTGCATAAATTTGTCATATGCTGCCAGCTTGCAATCATTGAGGGGGAAGATGAATTCCCAAGTATATCACACAGTTCTTCAGGATAATGTGAGAATGTCTGAGCATCTGCTGAAACTGTGTAGAATTTGGGTGATGCAACAGGACAACGACCCAAAACACCGGAGCAAGTCCACAACAGAGAATGGCTTCAGAAAAACAAAATCTGCCTTTTGGAGTGGCCAAGTCAGAGCCCAGGCCTCAGATGCTATGGAATGACTTGAAGAGAGCCATACACATGAGACGTCCAAAGAATGTGACCGAGCTAAAGCAGTTTTGCCAGGAAGAATGGGCTAAACGATTCCTCTTGAACGATGTGCAGATCTGATCCACAGCTACAGGAGGCGCCTTGTTGAGGTTATTGCTGCCAGGATGGAGGGGGTCAACCAGTTATTTATTGTAAGGGTTCACTTACTTTTTCCACTGGCATTTTGAATGTTGAATGAGTGTGTTCAATAATGACCCTTGACTTGGATGATCAGATCACATTTTATGACAAATTTATTCAGAAAACCATGAAATTCCAAAAGGTTCAGATACTTTTTCTTGCCACTGTGTAACAGTGTAAATTTGCTGTTCCCTCAAAATAACTCAATACAGAGACATTAATGTCTAAAACGCTCACAACAAAAGTGAGTACACCCCTAAATGAAAATGTCCAAATTGGGCCCAAAGTATCAATATTTTGTGTGGCCACCATTATTTTCCAGCACTGCCTTAACTCTCTTGGGCATGGAGTTCACCAGAGCTTCACAGGTTTCCACTGGAGTCCTCTTCCACTCCTCCATGACGACATCACGGAGCTGGTGGATGTTAGAGTCTTTGTGCTCCTCCATCTTCTGTTTGAGGATACCCCACAGATGCTCAATAGGGTTTAGGTCTGGAGACTTGCTTGGCCAGTCCATCACCTTCACCCATATCTTCTTGAGCAAGGCAGTGGTCATCTTGGAGGTGTGTTTGGGGTCGTTATCATGCTGGAATAGTGCATACTGATCATGCTCTGCTTCAGTATGTCACAGTACTTTTGCATTCATGGTTCCCTCAATGAACTCTAGCTCCCCAGTGCCGGCAGCACTCATGCAAGGTGTACACTCACTACTTTACATTGTAGCAAAGTGTCATTTCTTCAGTGTTGTCACATGAAAAGATATAATCAAATATTTACAAATATTTAAGGGGTGTACTCACTTTTGTGAGATACTGCATGCACACACGTGTGTGTAAATAAAATATTCGTGTGTCCTGATAATGGGGTTCAGCTGGACTAGACTCAACCAGGCCTGATTACTGCAAACCCTGTTCAATCAAATCAACACTTGCATAGAACTTTTACAACAGCATGACGTTGTTTTAAAGGTCTTATCCAGTATCACACTATACCAAAGTTGAAAGAAAATCCAGAAATGGTGAGGAAGAAGGTGACTTAAATCCATCAGTCTGGGAACGGTTACAAAGCTATTTTAAAGGCTCTGGGACTCTGAAAGAACCACAAAAGTTCCAAGTCACAAAAGATCCATTTAAAGGTCCCTGTTCATGACTCCACTATCAGATCTATGGAAGAGTGGTGAGGTGAAAACCACTGCTATACCAGAAGAACATTAAAGCTCTGAATTTTGCCAAAACTCATGATGATCCTAAACCTTTTTGGGAGAATGTTCTGTGGACTGATGAGTCGAAAGTGGAACTGTTTGGAAGACAGGGGTCCCGTTACATCTGGTGTAAACCAAATACAGAATTCCACAAAAACGATCATACATAAGGTCAAGCATGGTGGTCGCAGTGTATTGGTGTGGGGATGCTTTGCTGCTTCAGGACCTGGGCAGCTTGCAATAATTGAGGGAAACATGCTCTCTGCCCGAACATCCTAAAGGAGAATGCCCAATCTTCGTTCTGTAAGCTGAAACTTAAGCGAAACTGGATTGATGCAGCTAGACAATGATCCAACGCATAGGAGTAACTCGTAGTTCTAGAAGTGTGTTTGATGACAGTTATTGCTGCTAAAGGTGGCACAGCCATATTTTAAGTTTAAAAGGACTATTCGTTTTAGGTGTTTGGTAACTTTTTTTGCTTCAATAAAAAAACGGTATTGTGTATTTACTCAGGTTGCCTTTGTTTTGTATTGTATTTTGTTTTAAGATGTAAAACTATTTAGCACGAGACACAAAAACAGACGAAATCAGGAAATCACTTTTGTGTATGGGGGTGGCTCTCTGGGTTTATACAGATTGGACTCTACTAGAAAGGTATACTGTGAGATGAAAATGTAGCAGGTGGAACCACACTTACCTGAAGTTCCTGTGGACATGTGGAGACTGAGTTAGTGCAGCATTGATCAGACAAGTTGGAGGATTATGCTGACAGTTGTGATTGTTTCATTAGAGCATTGCATGTGACAGTCTTTCATAACACACATTTCTACTGGTAATCTGGACATGTGAAGGGTCTGTGTTACCATCTGATACAGTACATATGTAATTTACACATTTTTGTCTAATCTTGGGATGTTTTGATTTTTATTATCCAACATTTAAGGATGCCGTCACCCTGAAGCACATGATATTAGAATATTTAAGATGTGCTTAGCTGTTTTGCTGGTAATTTTATTTATTTATTTTTTTGTTGCTGTGTTAATGTTACTTCTGTATGTAGAAGTAGTGGAGACAACAAACGAGATTCAAAGATCCAGAATGCAATGCAGATACACGACGCAAAGTTGCGTCAAAGACTCAGCTTGGCTTGTTGGTGATCTATGAGATGTTTATACAAGTGTAGTCAAAAATAGTCTGCTCGGAATTGCATTACTAAATAAATCTTGAAGATCACATGTTAATTATAAAGATTAATATGCAAGTCGCTCAGGGGGAGGTTTCTTTTAAATTTTCTTACAATAGCAATTGCATCTCTCTCTCTCTCTTTCTCTCTCTCTCTCTCTCTCTCTGCCTGTGTCTGTCTGTCTGTCTCTCTCTCTGTCTGTGTTTTGGCCTTCCACTAATAATCAGCATCTTAATTACTTTTCTATTATGTAAGCTTTAAATATGTGAGTGGGGGAAGCTACTTATCAACGCACTGCCGTCATTAACAAGGCAGTGCTGAGGTCTTCTGGGGCCATTATGTGTTTGAGGGAATGATCAAAGGTCTCCCATGTCTCTGCTCCTTCAGTCTGGAAGCTTCTATGGAAACATTGAAGTGCTCAGGCTTCATGTCATTGTATGTCGGTTATCAACACATGTGACAGTTTTTGTCGACCTACATTCTCAGTTTAATGATATTGGGGAAAAGAAATGATTTTTCATGCTATGCGAGTTATGCAGGTAACAATAATATACATAATGGATTTGCTTCATGGTTGTGGTTTGCACACTGTGTAGAATTGTTCTCCTCTTTCATTCTTTGGCATTAAAAAAAAAGTAAAAACATAGGATCTTTCGTCATCACAGCACAAGTTCTAGCTTTGACATGTCAAAATCCAAGTGCTCACCCCCTGCTATGTTATCAACTGTCCTCACCCTCGATATACACCAGCATTAATCCTATTACAGCCTCATCACATGATTTGTGACAGTGGGTTTGTGCTGACTTCCTCTCTAGCTGTTTTGTCTGCATGTATTACAGAAGTTCTAAAATAATTTAGAATTATACTGAAAGATCTACCATATAGTGCTGAAGGAGAACAAATAGGAGTAGCATCTACTCTAAAATTGTATTCGTGGTTTGCCTATCCAAGGAATGTTACAACTGAAGTTCCTGGTGGGACGAGTTGAAAATCTGTGTGTTTTCGATGTCCCTTTTCTCGTGCAGCTCTATTCTATTTCATAGTAGTGTTGTGCCCCAAGTAATCTGAAATCAATATTCAATATTCACTTTCTCTCTCTTTATCTCTTACTTTTCAGACTGTTCAGTTTGTTCAGGGGATCTTTGTGGAGAAGTATGACCCCACAATAGAAGACTCGTATAGAAAGGTGAGTAAATGTCCTTCCGTCCTAAGATGATTGATGTAATGCTGATCTCGTTTATAATGTGATTGCACGCCAGTCATTTCTGATTGGAGTGAATTCCCTCTAAATATCACACTTTGCTGTGTTCCTCTT
>JAFFST010050978.1:114000-128192 GCA_022414735.1 Noturus placidus | reverse complement strand
AGTGCTGCACTTCCCTTTGTCCCTTTTGAATGGCTGCATGCACATGCACGTATCACCAGGCATTGTACTTGTAATGTGTCAGTGTGTGTGCGCATGCATCGTGGGTCACATTCAATGGACTACAGTCACATTTCCTGTGCAGTGATTTACCTGGGCTGCATGAGTAATGACACAAAGGTAAAGACTACTGTGGCCATGCATGAATCTGCTGCCTGTCATGTTCACTGCCGTTCGTGTTTATTTATGGTCATACCACAAGGACTCGAGACGACAGCTGTGACTAAAAATGCAGCTTCTCTCAAATGCTGACAGGAAGTCCAATGTGGGTCACCACCCTTCTTCCTCACTGCGCTGCTCGCTGGTGCCCTGGGGGCACTTCCTGTGGGTGAGGTTTACCGGTGCTGATAGAATGCCATACAGCGCTGGATATACACCAGTGTAGTGCTGTCATCCGTCCAAGCTAAGAGGACATGCAAACCCCCAAAGCCAGGAATTTCCTTCATGCTTATATAATACGTGCTATATATTATGAGGTTTATCTTGATCCTAATGCGTGTGGATTGATAAAGCCGGATTACCCATCTATCTGAACAATCCTGTGAGAGAATTAGCAGCCCCCCTGTGGGCTTTCTTTAAATTAGCGGTTAGCAGAGCCAGCTTGTTGCTCTGTGCATCACTTGTGTGCCAGCAGGAAGTTAGATAAGTGTTTTATGTTGAGCATTATTATATAGTCTAAACATGCTGTCTAAATACATTGTCTATTTTGCATGTACTTGAGTCATTTCTTTCTGTTTTTGTTTTCTTCTTGGCAGCAAGTAGAGGTGGATGGCCAGCAGTGTATGTTGGAGATCCTGGACACTGCAGGAACGGTAAAGTAGACAATCCTGAACGTCTTATTCACCACTTCAGTCGTGTTGTCGAACACTCTAAATGCTGCATGTTATTGCTTTACTATAGATGGATTCCTGTCTGCCATGACAGTTACTCCCATGTTATTCATACTGTAATGCAGATACACATTATGATTATTTATTTATTTCCCCTCCATAAGACGCATCATATTTGCATTAATATATAAAGGTTAATCTTGTAAGGCGTATGTTTCAATTATCCATTATGATGCTCCGTTTGAGGCAAATAATCATTTCTAGTGTTTGAGCTTGGAAGAAGTCTTTCAAGTGTGTTTATGTGCACATGTGTGTTTTTGTATTTTTGCTGTTAACTCTGTTGGCCTGTAACGCATAAACGCAAGCACAAATCAGAAAACACAACAGAAAAACCAAAAACAGTCAACATGCAACACGTACAAAACAGGAAGGATAGGTCCTTCTTTAATATCACTTGCTCATTGACTTGCGTATGACTATCACGTTGAAGAAGTATTGTGCTTTTCAATGCGTTTTTATGCACAGCTGTGTGTTATTAATATGAGGAGTAATTCTTTCCTCTTAATAACCCGGCTTCCTTTAGGCAGGTTTTTAACCTTTTGTATGCTCATTATTAATGCCATGCATTTGATAGCATTTCTAAAATAACATTTATTCTGATGATTAAAATAAGCCTGAATAAAAGCATCAGTAGATTCATTTAGGCTCATATTTCCTACTATAAACATCCTCCAGTTGTTGCTGTTGCGTTTTTGATTTGTTATTGCATTTTGCACCTACGGGCCACCGTAGACCTTTCCTCACTCGGGTGCAGAAGTGTAGATAGAGTAGAAAAAGCCTCTTCCCCTGAGGAAAGCAAGGTATGTATGCTGTTTACCACCCTTAGCACGCTTTAAAGCCCTGCTAACAGTTGGCCAACACTGTCCTAGGGCTTTCTGCTCCAGAAAAGCTTCACAGGCAAACAGGGAAGAGCCAGAATGACTCAGAAGGCACCTGATGGAAGGCCCACAGAGAGTCTCTGTCATGAGAACAGTGCAGCTCTCACATTCAATTCAGTTTTACCTGAATAGCGCTTTTAACAATAGACATTGTCACAGAGCAGCTTTTAGAAAACCTGAAGTAGATTTACATCCCTTATGTGCAAGTGAGAAGCGAAGGTGACAAAGAACAACTCCCTAAGACGACATGAACAAACCTAGAGCGAAACCAGACTCTTAAGAGAACCCATCATTTTCTGGGTGACACTCAGTAGTGGAATTATAAATCCATATAGTATACAGCTGTAGAATTGAAGGCAAACCGTACTAAGCGTGTTGAAATGATGTTCAGTATGAGCAAATGTGAATAAGAGTCCTGGGAGGAGTTAGTTAGTTGATCATTACCAAGCTATGTGAGATATTTACATTTATTCATTTAGTAGACGCTTTTGTCCAAAGCGACTTACAAATGAGAGCACACTTGCACACCAATGGTAGCAGAGCTTCCATGCAAGCTTGCCATCGGGGGCAACTTAGGGTTCAGTGTCTTGCCCAAGGACACTTCGGCATGGGATCACCCGGGCCGTGATTCGAACCATCAACCCTACGATTAGTGGATTAGTGGACAACCCGCTCTACCGACTGAGCCACAGCCGCCCCACATGATCACTTCAACTTGCAGACAGGTTTCATCTATAATCTTTGTAAGAACAAACAAAGGTTATGATGGCAAAGAGAAGTTTTTGTGTATATAGTATTCTTTTATAACATGCAAAACAAAGCCAGCGAAAGCATTACGAGTGTCTCATTCGACCCGGATGGAGATCTGGCTGTTCACCATGCAGGCTCAGTGATGTTTATATGTCAGGGCATGTGCGCACATTATTTCTTCTGAGTAAATTACAAGGCACATACAAGTACAATCCTGTCCTGTGGGCAAACAAGTAATTATATCCTCTGCGGCCTTCTCATACTTCATATTTTGTCCTTCGCAACCACCCACTGAGCATGAGAGGAATAGGACAATAGCTCAGTATGCAGGCAGTAGTAAACTTCAGTCTTGATGAGGGCTAAAGCCAAACTTGAGCTTTCTTCTTGTCAGAACATTAATAAATGGTGGCTATCAATGGTGACTCCCTATCATCCTTTTGAACTATGACTCTGTTGTAGCTAAATTTGCAGCTCTGTTGGCCTAAAGAATTCATATTAATTATTATAATACAGCCAAAATGTTTTGCCATTCAGATAGACAATAGTTTGAATGATTAGTGTGTTAGAAATTGTTAGAAGTTTTGAAACTTCACATTGTTGTTTATTCCACTTTGAAAATTGACCACAGTAGATATGCACCACTAGTGTCACTGTCTTTAAAATATTTCCATTCACACAATTTCTTCCCTTCTCAACAGGAACAATTCACAGCCATGAGGGACCTTTACATGAAGAACGGCCAGGGCTTCGCACTAGTATACTCCATAACTGCACAGTCCACATTCAATGACCTGCAGGACTTGAGAGAACAGATCCTGCGAGTTAAAGACACCGATGATGTGAGTTTTCTTGTCTTCCCAATTCATCCAGCCATTCATTCATCATTTATAAAGCCCTGCTCTCTATCAGTAGCCCATCATGTTCTCCTCTTCCAGACAGTGTTCCTTTCTAGCTTTATTCCCACAGTGTTGTTTGATAGATTCAATCATTTGATACTTTTTTATAAGCCAGAGTCACCATCAAATCCAAAACACCATTGTACAAATGTGGCTTTTCTATTTTATTACCCATTTCAATTCAGCTGTTTAGCGCTTTTAACAATAGATGAACGTTTCATAACCAGTGTTGCAATCCACATAACTTTTTATTGTCCATATTATCACTGTAGGTGGTGTTAGGGTTATAACTTTGCTAACTTGCAGTCATATTCGGTCAAAGTCCAGTTTTGAGGTGTGTATACAAGGATGTGTGCATTCAGGAAACGTATCCCAGTGAAAGAGGCTTGTGGGTATTTGTGCGTATGTGCATATCAGGCTTGCTCAGAATGTTTCCGAGAAGGAAGACGGTGTCATGGCCCCCTCTGGCATGTGCTATTTCAGTCCTCTTCCTGCTTGTAGATGAATGAGAAAAAGCTCTTTGTACAGCTAGGTCTAAGTCTGGCTTATAGTTTCACTTCTCCACAGAGTTTTGGTCGAGGCCGGGTTTCATCTAAAGTTTTCATCTCAATTTTTCAAGCTTCCTCTTCCATTTCAACCCAGTCTGGCTCAGCAGGGGGTTTCTAATCACTTTGAATTTTAACTTCTCAGGCTCTCCAGCAGCTGTTTTGAATGACTTACAAATGAGACAGGAAATCTTACTGTCTCGTAAAAAAGTTTTTTTGAGTTTATTTATTTATTTTTTTAGCCATCTAGCTAATCAAAAATCCCTACATAATGAGCATGTATAAAGGTTTTAAGCAATACTTGGTAGGACAGGATTTTTTTAGATCCTGTTTTATGTGTTAAAATATATTTTTGTTTCTAGATCTATTCTCTTTATTTTTGACCATGATGATACTAGTAACCGTATTAGTAATAATTGTACTAATCTTAAAAGGCTATACCTAGTGTCGTTCTAACCATGGGATTGATCTGTTTGACACTTTCTAACCCTGCTATCTGAATTTAAATTAATGCCATTTTACAGTCTTAATGCTGTATTCAAAGTATTGGCCCCTGTCAGTCAGGGTGACCTTTTAAAGTGGTTCCAACATTTACAAATTTCGCATGCACTACAAGTTTACACATTACAAGTTAGATAGGGGAAGCACAGCTGTCTTGTCAGCAGATAAGGACACCACCACATGAGCTTGGTCACAGCACTTACCAGTCAAGCCAACCAACTTGACTGTACCAAGAGAGATTAAAAGACCTATTATTGCTTCAGTTTTGGGTGTTGGTCTGCCTGCCTGTTTAATTCTCTTCATTAGTAAGAGCATGAAACGTTGACAGCATGAGCGGTGTAGGACAAGTCACTTCACAAAGCAGCGAGGCTCGGTGAATTTCACTGATGTTGGTGACCGTTAGCTAGCTAGAAATTTCCAAAATGAACACAAATAATCAAACTTTATAATTAAAATATATTTACAGTATTTATAAAATAAAATAACAGGCTGTGTAAAAACTGTAAAAGTTGTCTTTGTGTAGAAGTGCTATGGACTAAGCTAATAACTTGACCGCTGCTGCAGCTCTGAGCCCTCTGTGTTGCTGATTGAATTACTGGCGCTGGTATGTTTAAATTTGAAATGCTGTCATATTCATTATTGTTTCAATGATTGTCAGTTGGTTATGAAGTTCAGACCATTTGAGAGATCTTCCAGTCGTCGTATGGCGAATCCATGCATCCGGGTGGGACAAAAAAGCATTTACGAAGACTTCTGTGCAGTAGGATTTGAGATTTTTTTTTTTTCCCCTGTGCAAACCCACCTGTGATGTGATCATTGTTTCCCAGTGAAGCCATGCATTTGAGAGGGACCTAAAATGATGTATTAAAATCACAGAGTCCAATGAACACTAATCTTTGGTCCATTATGGATTCAGTGTACTCCAATCTGTCATAGTATCCCATTTTCTCACAGGCTGTGCGGTTCAGACAGCACAATATTTCAATGAGATGTACATGATATTTTGATTCGATCAAATATTGAATTTCACCAAGAGTGATGCATAATGTCAGAAAATTGGTAAATGTTTCTTTGCAGCATTTTAGTGAAACTTTAGGGGCAGCCTTGCTTCCTATGTAGTCTTAAATCAGTTGTCAGTTGACCATGTGTACAACATGCATTTGGTTTTTAGCTTGAGAAAGACAGAAGTGAAAGGCTTTGACTTTTTTTCCATTAACCACCACTTTCCTGCAGGTGCCGATGATCCTGGTGGGGAATAAGTGTGATCTGGAGGATGAGAGAGTGGTGGGAAAGGAGCAGGGACAGAACCTGGCCCGCCAGTGGAACAGCTGTGCCTTCCTCGAGTCCTCCGCAAAGTCCAAGATTAACGTGAATGAGGTGAGTCTTGTGTTCTTTTCAATTCTTAGCACATTTTAACCTGCCTCTGACAAGCAGAGCACAAACGACACGTGGACAAACATGTCTATTTTTTGCCATGGCTACTGAAAGGTTTCTGTATTTGGAATTAGTCTGAACAATGCAGCACACCCACTAAACAAGCTGTTTTACTTTTGAATAAATGATAGATAATAGTAGATGTTGGATCAACCAAATAAAATCCTTGTGCTGGAGTGTCCCATGTTTTTCTGATCAGCTGATGGTGTTGAGTGTCGACCTGTGGCATCATCTGATGTATCCATAGTCACACAGCCACCATGTCAGGCAGTCAGCTGCAGAACACGAGCACAGAGGAAGCTCTGTGCAAGAGGGCCCTGGCTCTGTTGCTGCTGACTCGACAGCATAGTGCTATTTTGTGTTCTGTCAGCATGAAGCCTTCATTTTGTCTGATCAGTCAGACAATGCTGGTAGCCTTCATTTCCAGTGCTAGATGATATGAAATCCCAACACTGCCCTGGAGTAGGTTTCACTCTTGTTGGTGTTGGCTGAAAGAACTGATCTAATATCAATTTTGGCATCTGTACTGTGAGCTTCATTTATTCTTGTCAAAGCAGCAGCATCAAAAAAAAAAAAAAGTTACCTGTCGCTTTTCAGAATTGAAATCCAGACACCGATTCAGTAAAGCTACTTCTCAATCAGGACTGCAGTGAGGTCTTATTCTGAGTTTCTTGCTGTCTTAGGAATGCAGAGCCATCAATCAAAGTCTGTAAGACTTTCAGCCAGGCTGCTTTTAATTAGAAGTAGAAAAGGGATGTGTACCTTTTTCCCCAGCCTGAGAATTTGCACCAAACTGCTAAAGCATTTCTTTGGCCATGATCAATTGAAAAAGCAACCTCTCGGTGCTTTTCTCGAGTGGTGTTATCATTTAGTCTCTTAAGACAGAGGTGCACAATTTAGGCTCAGGACGGCAGATGTTCAGCAAGGATTAGTCACTTTTTTTCATTTACACAGACTTACTAAAACTGGTAATTAGCTGGTGAATTGAATCAGGTATGTTTGGGCAGGACATCACCAAACGATTAAGTCTGGTGTTCAGATTGACAGTTGGTGTCTCTCTCTCTGTTTCTCTCTCTCTCTGTGTCTCTCTCACACAATTATACAAAAATGTAATTGTACCAACATATTAATTTCTTTCATTAGAAAACTAATATTTAAAAAAAACGGATGACTTGGAGCGAAATATTTGCAGCAGCTGCATTACTAAGTGGATGATTTCTCTTTGCTGTGAGTGTATGCATTTTGGTCACCTGGTCATGCCAGTCACACTGTGTGAGCAAATTCAGTCTCGTGATAATGGCAGACTTATCTGGTGCTGCTTGTTTACTTGCTCTGCAGGGCTGAAGGGATGATGTTTAGGAGATGTTGCGTTCTGCATGTGAACTCAGACATTTCGAAGCTACATTTATTTATTTGGCATTTGATCACTTTAAAAAAAAAAAGTGATCTCTTTTAATCAAAAGCGTCTTGAAACTGAACTGAGAAGATGAGGGTTAGAGGTTTTGCTCAAGGGCCAACAGTGAACACTTGGTGGCTTCTGATCAGTGGTCCACAGCACTAACTGCTATGCTACCACTGCACCTTTGTTTGTGATTATCTGAAATGGTGTTCAGCTTAAAATGAGAAAAAAATTATATATTTGCAAAATTATTAGGGCTGCAACTAACTATTATTTTCCTAATCGATTAGTTTGCCGATTACTTTTTCGATTAATCTGATGGGAGGGGGATAACTTTCAGTACCATTTTCTCATTTATTTATAGTAAAATCCACAAACAAATATAAACTTCAGACTAAAACTTTACACAACTGTTTGTCCGATTTTATAAGACTGAAAAGAACCCAATACACGCCAGAATATATATTATTCATTTAGGACTGTAGTTTAATTCAGTGCTTTGTGCATCCATAAATACTTGTGTATATAATATATACTAAAATATAAGTTTATATTATATAGTATTTATGCATTACTTTTTATAAAAGGTAACATTGCCATAAACAGTAAATTGAAGAAAGTAATTGTCGGTGACTCTGGGTATCTGCTAAAGCTAGCAGTAAAAAAGTGAAAAGAAACTGCTAGTGTTATGTTTGAGACGAGATTACCTTTCTAAAATTTCTACACTAGACTATAGAGTACATAGTGCATAGGGTAAGTGTAGAGTACGTCATTTGGGACACAACTTTTAATTTACTTTCCGATGCGTGTTTTCGGAACAGAAGAAACATAATGAGTAAATATTTTCATGAGGAATATCATTTTTATTCGAATAATGAGTGAATACTAATGCTGTAACCGAATAGTAAATGTGTAATGAGTGCAAAATGAATCCCGTTTAGAGTGCATGTTGTTTTCAACCCGTTTAAGTGTTTGTGGCATAATGACCTGTGCTCTCTGCTCTTGTAGATTTTCTATGACCTGGTCCGGCAAATCAACAGGAAAACCCCGGTACCTGGGAAGGCACGCAAAAAGTCCAACTGTCAGCTGCTCTAATACACAGCTGTTCTGTTGCTCTGAGCCAGGTGAGAACTAGAGAACAGCATGTACTGAGTGGGTGTGTGAATTCATGCCTGATTCAGGATCAGTTCTGCCTGTTGATCGTTAAAATAAACCCAGTAATCAAGAGAATACACACGATATGTAAAGGCTTAGGTCTGATTAGACTTTAATTCTCAGATGTGTTTTTCTGTTTGTGCTGTCTGTTTTGCACTTTCTCTCTTTTTTTTCCTCCTTTCCTTTTCGTCCTCTGTCTCTAGGTCTGATTTGCTGCTGTGTCTGTCAGCAGTGCCAGCATTCCGACGTTACTAAAACCTAACATCGAATGGACTTTCCTGTGTGGTGATGCCCCTTTAAAAACAAAAAAAAAATCAACAAAAAAAAAAACAACCGACAGATTCAAGGCTACAGTATCATATTTTTTGCACATAGATAACCATCAACACTTTCCAGAGTTGCAAGAAAGATTTTTACTTATAAATATATAAATATATATTCTAACTGTATGCAACTAAAATAGACCAATAATTGTGTGGATACATGAATGTCCTAAAAGAATTTTAAAAACGCAGAGCCTACACAGTGTTATTGCTAACGGAGTCAGCCACCGTTGGAAAAGTAAGGAGCGTGTGTTGAACCTGACTGTGCACGTTGCCATGGCAATTACAATGATGCGATATTTATAAGCACCACTATTTTAGCCAGAGATGAGAGGAAGTCCAAAGACACCTATATAGTCCATTTCGTACAGCTAACTTTGCTCCTTGGTTTCTGTGCATTTCTTTCTGTAGATTTTGTCTTTTTGTAACATTTTTTTTTTTTTTTTGGTTTTGTTTTGGGTTTTTTTTTTTTTTCATCCTAATTTTCCTCCTTCGTGCATTTTCTCTTTTAAAAAGTTACTAGTTTTTGCTCTGCCAAAATGGTATATCACATGAACTATTGATATGAGTTTTATCTTTAGGAAAAACCTGTGGATACATGTATGTGTAAAAATTAAAAAATATAATGATTTCTGTCACTATTATGTTGTTCTTAGCCTCAAATGCCTTCAAATTTGTATTTAGATCTTTTTTTTCCTTTCCAGGTTAATCAAAGTAAAAAAACACAAAAAATGTAATCCATTTCTCATACCAGGTTTCTTGTCTTGTTTAAAGAGACATTTGTACAGTTTTGGGTGCTCACAAGGGGCACTGTCGAAAGGGACATTCATGCTTCACCTTCAAAGTGTGAAATGTAATAAATCAGTTTCGCATCATGTGATGTCTTATTGATCGAGTATAAACTGTCCAATCCCTTTCACAGAATTCCCCTTAACTGCTACAGGAAGTGTATTTTAAAGAATTGAGGGTAACACTTTCTCTGAAGCCCATATTCATAAATTATAAGTGTTTTAGTTCATTTTAAGATGATGATTTCTTGTAAGCCGTTTTTTTATTTTTATAAACACTAACAATGCCTTATAAAGCTCTAATAATGTGCAATAAATAATTTCTTGATAACTTATAAACATGTCGTAATGCAAGTGCCGCTTTTCTTTATAATGCCATGTGGTGTACTGCACAACCTTTATAACTAAAGATTATCTCTGAATATTTAAAGCAACTGTAACATTTATTAACAACTTTTTTTTAGCATGTCTTACTGTATTAATAATTTAACATTCAATTTATTGAAGCACTGTGTAATGGCATTTTTTAAAAATATTTATAATATTTTTATAATTAAGTTATTCACAGGTCATTACTAGTTAAAAAGGTTGTACAGAACACCACGTGGTGGTATAATTCTCAAGGAAGTACTTGCAGAACATTATTAGAGCTTTATTAGGCATTATTAGAGTTTATACAAATGCTTACAGGACATCATTACCAACTTGCAAGGATTTATAAGTACTGTTATAATTTCTAAAAATGGGCTTTATCGCAAATTGAGTTTATAATTAAAAAAAAGTCCAGTAATATCAGTGTCTGCACTGCGTTTACTGATGATCAGTGATGTAATTCATCCCTGACCTCCCTCTTGCCTGCGAATGCAACCGATCATGTTGGTTCTTGTCAGTACAGATTAAAAAAAAAAACAAAAAAACTTGCCTGTTAGTGACTGTTTGACTTTTGTAAAACTTGGTTTGAACTTTTTTTTTTCTGTCTGCGTTCCTGTCGGAATTACTGTAGTGAATGTTAAGGTGGGGACGCTATGTTTCTGAGCGGGGAGAAAAGGGAACTATAGTTTAAAAAAAAAAAAAACTTTTTTTTTTTTTTAATTAAAAAGACCATATTGTAATGAGGCATCCATAAAGCATTCATGAGATTTGGATGAACTGTGCGGACATTTCTTTTAGTCTGCAAGAAACGTCTGTGGCTTTCCCAGCATTAAAATTCATGTTTTTTCGACTCTGTATATTATAACATGCACCATGGATGCTTTATGCATGCATTATGGAGGTTCACTCAGTAACATGATAAATTAAGAAAAATCTATTAAGTAATCCTGAACCAGTGATGAAGGCTAATATTTGAGGTTCTGTTCTGTGATTCTGTCAACAAATGCCTTGTTGGAATTCTGTTTAAAAAAAACAAACCTCTGTTAGGATGAATCAGTGAGAGAGTGGCAGTATTTGAAATGAAACAATGAATAACAGTAGAGTTTGGGAAGAGGGTGGGAGGGTGGATGGGTGGTAAAATGTAAACTTAAAAGCCTTAATTGAAGTGGTGCAATTTTGTATAATTGAGCATCTGTAGTTCAATAAATTGGATTTCCATGCAAGGGCTCACAAGAAGCCAGTTCTGCCACTTGATTATGTATTGTTTCACAGTTCTTCTGTCAATAAAATCAGTTTAACATTTGCTCTAACGATATTTGTTTAACGATTATGTTTCTAGATATGCATGAACATGAAAATGATGAGTCCATTAAAGAACTAAGAAATTGAAGTGTTTTAAGTAATTTAGTGGATACTTCACGGCGATGGCTTCACTATAATTTGCTGTGTGCACGAACATTCCCAATATTTGCCTATTAAGGCCACTTAAGCATGAAGGTAGTTCAACTCCGATTGTGGTTAATGCTACTTCATGCATGAATAACAGTCTGACTCATTCAACATAAATACATGATTTAGCTTAATACATAATCATATATTCTGAGGAAAAAGAAATGCAAAAGATGTTAAAGTGGTATTATAAGCGTTCCTGAATAGATAAACCAATGAAAGTAACAGAAAGGCAAGAACAGTTGTGGATAACGACAGTCATCCTGCAGCAGGATTTATTGGTTAGCTAGCCAGCTTTACACTAATGATGTTCTAGCCATGAATGTCCTGAGAGTTCACATTTCACTGGGGAAGGGTACATAATCTGGGTACTTTCTGTGGATATAGGAGCACAAAAATCATGGTCAGTTCACCGAGCAATCAGATGTATGAAATTTCTACAGAGTTAATTATATTTTCTCAGCTTTTAGTGAATCTTTAAAAATATATTTATATGGATTTTGTGTGCGTGTGTGTGTACATATAAAAAAATCAATGATTCTTGTATCTAGAACCATTAAGCTTTGTTTGGGGGTGTCTCTTTGGAAGAACCTTTATAAGTTCTATGTAGCAGAGAACATCACTTTCTTAAAGCTAAGAACCTTTTAAGAATGTTTCCCCAAGTGTGTATTGCTCTGTTTTTGTTTAATATGTAATGGATAATCCACAGCTAGGTACACTACGATGCAGAGTGTTAAAATCGTGTAATGCACACCTAGCCGTGGATTCTCACTTATATCATGGTCACTTGCTAGCATTGACTAGTTAAAGCTGTCATTGATGTTTGCAGTGCAAAATTTGACGTAAAGGATAAAAATAATGCTTAATTTTTTGTTGATTATTTTCTATACTGGCATTAGATCTAGAATTCTGCCCTCACTGAATCACACACAGACACAATAGTATGATAAGATTACATTTATTTGAATGAATTAAAACATTTGAGAGAGAGATATTGTGTGTGTGAATTAAGTGCATCTGTGCCACGTCTCTACTAATAATGAAGCTGAGAGTTTAACTACTGTATGCACCTGTATTTTACTATGGTTACAGTTGTTTATAGGCAGCACATTCAGTTAGAACGGTAATTAAACTGACTGGAACGACCTGTGCGTCATACAGTTTGAACACACACCTTCCAGCCAATCAGAATCAAGTATTCAGACACCATGTTATAAACATTTATATATACTCAGCAAAAAAATGAACCATAAACAATTCTTGCACATGCACCTGTGTAACAGTCTTTAAGACACTAACAGTTTGCAGTCGGAAGGCAATTAAGCTCAGTTACAATACGCCAGGACACTAGAGACTTTTCTACTGAAGAACGATGCCTAGGGTTCCTGCTCACCTGCATGAACATGGCATAGGCCTGCTGCAGATGTGGCCAGAGCAATAAACTGCAATGTCTGTAATGTAAGACAACTAAGACAGTGCTACAGGAATTTCTGTTCCTCAAATGTCTGTGAAACACGTTCAGTTTCTGTCTCAGTTGTTGAATCTTTTTATGTTAATACAATGATTTCCACATGTTAAGAATTTTGCTGGAAATAAAAGCCGTTGAATGTGATTGGACGTTTCTATTTTTTGCTGAGTATAGAATAGTATACGACGTTCTAGGAAAGCTATTCACAAGGAGGTCATCAAACTCCTAAAATATTCGGGCACATCTGTTGTGTTTGACTGCAGGACACTCAAGTTCTTTCACTCCAACCTTGACAAGCCATATGTTCATGGAGCTCGCGGTGTGCACAGGGGCACTGTCCCTCTGGAACAGGTGTGGGCTGCTTCGTTCTAGTGAAGGGAAATTGTAATGCTACAGCAGACAAACACATTCTATACAAATGTGCGCTTCCAACTTTGTAGCAACGGTTTGGTGAAGAACCACATAGAGATGTGATAGTCTGGTGTCCAAAAACGTTTGGCCATATCTCCTAACACAATACATGACTTGGACCTCCCTCTGTCCATTTCAGGGACAATTAAGTGGATCGTACTGAAACTCGCACATATATCTCAAACCATTTTCTATTCTAAAAGTTACATTTTACTTAGAGAATTCCTTTTTCTTGATAGTCCTTTAGCAATCAAAGCAGGAGATTCTGTCTGGCTAAAGTATAATGTTAACACACCCATTTACCAATTAATGTCTTTAACAGAAACAAACTTATTCCATGACATTACTTTGTGATTAACACTAAGATCAGTTTTAAGGAAACACATTCTTCTGTTGTTGCTTACTTATCTCTCAGACATTGTCTTCTTATCTCTCAGACATAGGTGTTACATAGGTGTAAACACCTATGTATTTATTACAGGGTTCCCACAGGTCATGGAATTTCTGGAATGTTATGGAAAGTTAAAGTCTATTCCAGTCAGGGAATTTTATCATTTTGGGGTTGAAGTCAAGGAATATCAGGGAATTTTATTTGTAAATTTTTCAAATGTATTGGCTAAAATGTGATATATAAATGGCACATTTATATAGTGCTTTTATCCAAAGCGCTTTACACTGTCTCATTCACACTCGCACACCAATGGTAGCAGAGCTGCCATGCAAGGCGCTAACTTGCCATAGGGAGGAACTTGGGGTTCAGTGTCCTTCCCAAGGACACTTCGGCAGGAGGAGGCATGGGGGCTGGGAATCGAACCGCCAACCCTACGATTATTGAATTAGTGGACAACCCGCTCTGCCACCTGAGCCACAGCTGCA
>JAFFST010050978.1:91239-106895 GCA_022414735.1 Noturus placidus | reverse complement strand
TTCTGTATGGATTTATGAAAATGAATCATATGTAATTAAGTCACATGTACATGAATCATAAGTAAATTAACTAAATGTAAACTTTCCTTTCTGTTCTCGGGGTAAAAAATGTTGATTCTGTATTGATATATTTTGTTGTATTCTGAAATGTGTATGAGAATTAATAAAAATTGTTATGAAGAGATAGAATAATATGGTGATTTTGGATAAAGTTCACTGTTGAATTGGTAAAAATCTTGGGAGTATGAGTATTAATTAGGCCACTAGTCAGTCTTTTCTGATGAGAGTGGGTTTATCTGAATACAGACAAAGAAAATGGCAGTCAGGTGTAACCATGTCTGTCTTTCCTCAGGCGATAGAGAACTGTGTTGCTGCTGCTGGTTTCAGTGTTGGGGAGTTTGCGGCTTTGGTATTCGCTGGTGCGATGGACTTTGCTGAAGGTAAGACACCATATGCTTGTTTATTCTCTAGATCCAGGAAAATAAAATCTTAATGTTATATGTAAATCTGACCTGCATAAATTTTGTGTAGCTCTTTTTGCAGTGAAAGTTAGGGCAGAAGCCATGCAGAAAGCCTCTGATGCAACTCCGAGTGGAATGTTATCTGTAATCGGTAGACCTCAAGCCAATTACAAATATGCCTGCCTTCAAGCTAGAGAGCACTGTCTGTCTCTGGGTATACAGAATCCTGTTTGCTCCATCGCAAATTACCTGTTTCCAGATGGGAGGGTTATCGCTGGACATCTTGCGGTAAGAGCTAGTCCTTTATGAGCTGGAACAACTTTAGGTGGAGCATTACAATGCAATAGGATTCAAGTGTCTACCACACAACTGACTGTTCCTGCTATCCCCAGGCACTGGACTTCCTCCAGAAAAACTCGAAGCAGCTGCAATTTGCTCGGACGAGGCTGCTGCCAGTAAGCGGGGCTTTCCACACTGAGCTGATGGAGCCGGCTGTGCAGCCTCTGAGCGACGTGCTGCTCCAGATAGAGGTGCGCCGGCCTGAGGTTGCTGTCCACTCCAATGTCGATGGGAAGCGTTACATGCAAGAAAAACACGTGCAGCGGCAGCTGGCCAAGCAGCTGGTGTCACCGGTGAAGTGGGAGCAGACGCTGCATGAGATATATGAGCGGAGTCAGGGCCAGGGGTTTCCTAACACATACGAGGTGGGACCTGGGAGGCAACTGGGTGCTACGCTGCAGAAGTGCAACATGAAGGCATTTAAGAACTATACACACGTTGACGTGGCATTGCCACAAGACGATTGAGAAACGTTTGGCAGTGTATGTAATTTTCCAAATTATCACACTGTCTTAACGAGATATGATACTCGAGCTCCTACTGCTAGCTAGTTACACTTCTTGTAGTCTTATCAGATTACATTATGACATTATATTTGATGGTTCTGCATTTGTGGCAAAATGGTGTGAAATGTTTAACTTGGAGAATGACAAGAATAAATGGCAAGACATTGTTTTACATCCTGTTTTCCAAATGATGATAAAAAAACAACACAATGTTCCATCCAACAGCTTTTATTATTATTTGCATTGAGGTGAAAACATCAAATTGAAAGTCCAGCTTCCTATAATAGTATAGCAATTTTTTTAGAGGAAGAGGTAAAAGAATGAATATGGCCCAATTAACCAGCAACAGACCTTACTGTAAACCAACAACGGCATCAAACAACTTACAAAAATCGTGTGAACCAGCACTCAAGTTGCAGTCAGGTAGAAAACAATCGTATACAATTATTATAAAAAATGAACACAAATCCTTCTTGACCCATTCGAAGACCTGCCAAAGACCCACTCTTGACCCTATTCTGGATGGTGGCTTAAATCTTGGTTGCAGTAAAGACAGTTACAGCTACCAGAAGAGCAGCAGAAACTAGAAAACATTTTGTCTTGCAGGACCAATCAGGAAAGTGTGGCTTTACCTGGATGAAGAGAAAATAAAATTCCAGAATTCAAGAATCAGCAAAAAGCTGATGATGGAGTTTTGCACTCATTCTTTGGTATCTATGGTCAAGATGGAACTTATTTTCTTAAGATGTCATATTTGATATTCATGTGTAGTACGTTGACTTTAGACTATACATTCTGCCTTGTCCCATTATTATTCTCTAAATAATTTGGAAATAATTTTTTTTACCCAATCGATCCACTTCATAGTTGCTTGGAAAGCTTGTGTCTGCAGTTCTGAAACCAGCCTGGATCCTCTTATCATCGGCATGAATTTAGACCACTGAAGGATGCCAATAAGCCTCCTGTATAACATTTAACACAAGAGTCAGTCTCATTTTTCTTCTCAATAGATGCACCACAAATACATTCCTTTGTGTTTTTTTTTTTTCCCTCACTAGATAATGTATGTCTAAAAAATGTCACTTACCTATTGACTCTCCAGATCAATATGTTTGGATAAACCTGCCAGTCTAGGTGTCGTTGCTGTGGGAGCTTCTCCCTCCACCTGCTGTTCAGTTCATCTCCGATCTGAGCCAGTTGACGGCCAACCAGTTGAGTAGCTCTCCTACACAAACATTTTTTTAATCATAATAAGGGTGTAATTTCAATCTACACAACAATCTGCTCACTAAGATTTTGGATCTGTTGAATTAAAGAAAGCACAATATTATCATGTCGGAATAACTGTGTAAAAGGTCATACATGAATTTGGAGAAATGTCCCCCCCCCTACCTCATGTTGACATCAGAGAGAATGTGGTTTTCCACCTCGCCAGGTCCAGCCTGAGGGGAAATGGCACTGCTCGCTTCTAGTGCTTGTTCCACCATTTTGTATTCTGAACAAAAAGAGAATATTTTCTATTTTATTTGTATTTTAACGTCATGGATGTATCCTACATCTATATCTCTGTTCAATATGTTTCCCTTTTTTTTCCGTTGTAACCTGCTTTTAAGTGGTTATTTGGTTAAGAGCCATGTTGTGTTTTACTGTGCCCCTTGTGGTTGCCTTTTTATGGCTTTCAACGAACTCGTACTGCCATGTAAACACAGTCACATGACTCATCAGCATACTGGGTGTGTTCCATTGTGTTGCTAGTGGAGAGTGAAAAGATGAGCTCATCCACACCTTATTAACTGTTATTATTATTATTATTTTCCCTTTTCTGATAAATAACTTTTCATGCTTTGTCATAACAGATCAGAAATACACCATTAATAGTCAGATTTAGTCTGCTTACATGAGAACAGGATGATGAAGTGGAACCAATACAAAATTCTACATTAAAAAAAAAAAAAAAACATTTGGCTAATTTATAATTCTAGGCAATATACACTCACTGAGCTGTTTATTAGGAACAGAAGTAAACTTACTTATTCATGCAAGTATCTTATCACTCCATTAGAATGAGGAACAAATGTGATCTTGGTCATTTTGACTATGACATGATTGTTGGTGCCAGACCGGCTGGTTTGAGTAGAAGTGCTGTTTTCTTGGAATTTTCTCACACAACAGTTTCATTAGAAGTGCAATTAAGAAAAAACTTTCAGTGAGTGGCAGTTCTGCGGACAGAGACGCCTTGCTGTTCACGAGGTCAACGGAGAATGGCCAGACTGGTTTCTCCGGACAGAACGTCTACAATAACCAAGTTAACCATTCAATTGTGGTGAGCAGAAAAGCATCCCAGAATTCACAACACATCAAACCTTGAGACAGTCTGATGAATCTCGATTTCTGCTGCGGCTGATGTCAGGGTCAGAATTTTAGCACCAACGGCAGAAATCCATGGATCAAACCTGCCTTGTGTCAACAGTCCAGGCTGGTGGAGTTGGTGTAATAGTGTAGGGAATATTTTCTTGGCACATTTTGACCCATTAATACCAAATCAATCATATCCTGAATGCTACATACTGTTTGAGTATTGCTGCTGACCATGTGCATCCCTTAATGGGCACAATTTACCATCTTCTAATGGCTACTATTATCCAGTATGATAATGCACCATGTTACAAAGAAAATGTCGTCTCGCACAGGTTTCATAAACATGACTATGAGGTCAGTGTTCTTCAGTGGCCTTCACAGTCACTGAATCCAACAGAACACCTTTGGGATTCACCACTTGAAAATGCGGGTGAAAAATCTACAGGAACTGCATGACGCAATCATGTCAACATGGACCAGAATCACAAAGGAATTTTTCCAACATCCTGTAGATTCCATGCCATGAAGAATTGAGGCTGTTTTGAGTGCAAGGGGAGGCCCAACCCAGTATTAGTATAGTATTCCTAATAAAGTGTTCAGTGAGTATAAATGCATTGAGGAATAATGTGTATGCAACCCCATTGTTCGTGTGTGTTCCTAGATAAAATGTTAATGCAAATATACATGCAAATCAGCCAAACTGCTCAGAGCTGAGCAAGTGAAATAAACACATTTGTACAATACATGTTTTTACCACCTAATAGCGTAATGTGAAAATTGTCAAAATATGCCTTATCCCATACACACTAATTTACAACTGGAATCGGTTTTCTGTTCGGTTTAATTGTTTACCTACACACACAAGCTGCTGTAAACACTAAACAAAGACCATTTAAAAAATCTTCAAACAGTATTCAAAACTTTATATTGGTATTCCAGCTTCAAATTAAACACACAAATGTTATTCCAGCCTCATATTAAACATTAATTTTATGAATAGAATGTTTTAAATAGATCAACAGCTGATAGTTTAACAGCAGCCATGTTTGACTTGTCTGACAAAGAACAGGTTACAAAGACAGAAACAACAAACACGTACCTCAATTGTAGATTAAAATGGACGCCGCCCTGTAACACAATTATCCATTACAAAATGGAAGTGAATTTTTATATTCATTTTAACATATTGCACAAAAAAGTTAATATTTACGGAGTCACTTACAGCAGCGTCCTTTAATGGCTTTCGGTTACAGGTGTGTGTGTGTCTCAACAATGATAAAGCCACACCTTTAGGTGTTTTTCTTCCTGGAGGGACATCCAGTCATTTTGAACTGAATCCACTAGAGGACACTCAGTGTCCTCGCTGTGAACTTCTCCTGAGGTACATAAACTAACACAGTGCATTCCTGACTCATGCGTATCTGTCCTTTCAGTGAAGCCAAAGTCTGGACAGTTTGTTTAGCAAAGCAGGCACTAGCTCTTCGTCTCACATTCATCTCGAAACAATAACACTTCCATCTCATGTCCTGGTTGATGATAAAACATGCAACATAATTGTTCCAATATATTTAGAGAAAATGTCTGAACTGACTATAGAATGTTGATCATACACTTTTAGATAAAGAAAAGGTTTCCTAGACAGTCATTAGGTTTCCACAGAGAGCCTCTTTAGAAAGCGCTTTATAAGTAAAAGAAACTTTTAAAGTCTGTTTGATTCTCAATAATTATTTTATATTTTGAATTTCTGCCATCATAGCCTAGTTGGTTTTTAAGGTTTTACAGATGCACTGTTTAAGTTTTTTGCATTGGAGAGACAGAAGCTTGTGTTTCCTGAACCTATTCACCTGCACTAAACTTCTGGGTACTGAAAAACACAGCATGACTTTGTGCTATGTTTATGTCATGCTAAAGACAATAAACCATCTGTCCTCAGTCTTCCCAAGAGAGAGGGTCACCTGCCCTGCTGCAGGCAATCAGCAAGACCACGGATGTTCGACCACAAGGTTTTGGTCGGTAACCAGCATGGCAATACTGATTTACCAATTAAACAGACACTACACCAGCATTTTAACTTGACACTTTTGAATAGTTGCTCAATCCAATTTCAAATGTCAAACCAATATATTATACCACTGAGGAACACTGACGGCAGTTCAAATCACAGGCTCATATTAATGCTCTCATTCTAATATGTTATCATTTCTGTATTAACAACTCATTCACAGGGATGTGTATAGCAGACACTCCACATAATCTTATGTTCAACAGAGGAGGTGGTGGTGGTAGCTCAGTGGTTAAGAGATTGGACTTCTGTCTGGAGGCTCATGAGTTCAAATCCCAGCACCACCAAGCTGCCACCACCAGGCCCTTGCTCAATTGCATAAATGAGAGAAATATAAGTTGCTCTGCATAAGAGTGTCTGCCAAATGCTGTAAATATAAGGAGTCCCCAGTGTCAGTGATTTGACACAATCAGTAAAATTTTCATCATGGGAGTCTTCAGGACAGTCGAGAGCAGTTTCTGGTTTCTTGTTAACATGACACAGAAAATTTGTTTTCCTATTAATTTTGAGAGGCAATAAAACTATGGTTATCCAAAAAGTACCATAGTAAAAACCAGTTAGCCATAGTTTACAACAGTAAAACCAATGTTAGCCACAGTGTACCAATGTTAGCCTTAAGACAAAAACAAAATCATTAAGCAATAAAATTATTTTGGTTTTTATTGGACTCAATTTTAGAGACATGAGTTTTTTTTGTTCTCTGTAGGCATAACATGAATGCAGGAGATTATTCCTCTGGCGTTTCTATGCAAAGCAGAAGCCATACATCAACACTGTTCAGAAGCACCATCGTTTTACCTGTGCTCAGTCTCATCTGAGATGGACAGTAGCACAGTGAAATCACATTTTGTGGTCCGATGAGTCAACATTTAAAATATTTTTGGACAAAACAGGCATCGTGTTCTCCAGGCCAAAGAGGAAAAGGACTATCCAAGCTCTTATCAGCGTCTGTCATGGTATGGGGGTGTATCCATGCCCTTGGCATGGGTAATAAATATTACACATTTTGGAGCAACATATGCTGCCATCCAGAGCAGGACAACGCCAAACCACATTACCTGGATTACAAGCGCATGGCTGCGTAAACAGAGAGTGCGGGTGCCTGCAGTCCTGCCTGTAGTCCTGAGTATGGCCTGCCTGCAGTCCTGACCTGTCTCGGATTGAGAATATGTGGCGCATTATGAAACGCAAAATAAGGCAACAAAGGACCCGTGCAGTTGCGCAGCTGAAGGATTGCATAATGGATGAATGGGGACAAATTCTGCTTGTTTTGTTGCTTTTTTCCCTCCATAGTGTCCCAACTTTTTCAGAATTGGGGCTGTGCTACATTATGGGCATGAATTAGTTATGTTGTTTGCAGGGGTGTCGATTTTAGTAGGGACCATTATTCAGTGACTACTGAATTGTTCCTTGCAATAATTTTGATCAAGCAATTAAAATACATTGTGGTTTTAATTTATTTATTTTTTATTGAACCTTTATTTAACCAGGAAAAGCTTCATTGAGATTAAAAATCTCTTTTACAAGATTGTCATGGCCAAGACAGGCAGCGGCACAATTTGTGGTACACAAACTTTGCAGTCCAGCCAAAAAATGTGTTCCAGAGGTGGATTTTGTTTAACAAAATGGATAAGTAACCGCCATGCAGTGTTGAGCACTACACTTGAGAGACAGAGAAAGGAAGATCAAGGATCTAGACTTGGAGTGTGATACTTTACCATTGGAAAGAGCACTGGGTGCACAGTGGTGTGCTGAATCTGATGTCTTCAATTTCAAAGTGGCAGTCAAGGACAGACCCCTTACTAGATGAGGAATTCTCTCGGTTGTCAGTTCCATGCTGGTGTACAGGCGTTCCTAATAAAGTACAGGGTGAGTGTAAGTGCGTGTATCTGAGTGCGTCACCTGTATTGTGTGTGATCCATTAAC
This sequence comes from Noturus placidus, assembly GCA_022414735.1. Lineage (NCBI taxonomy): Eukaryota > Metazoa > Chordata > Actinopteri > Siluriformes > Ictaluridae > Noturus > Noturus placidus. Next base: position 99,243 of record JAFFST010050978.1, on the reverse strand, counting down.
AGAGTCATCTTGATCAGAAGTTCTCACGCTTGGTGTGTAAACTGCAGCAGTTCCATTTGTGTACTTACAGACTCCAGATGTCTGCGTGTGCATCCACCTGGACGAAGCCCTGTGTCTTCACCATCACACACACTTCATCCATAAGGGCGGCTGTGGCTGTCGGTAGAGCGGGTTGCCCACTAATCCACTAATCGTAGGGTTGATGGTTCGAATCTCGGCCCGGGTGATCCCATGCCGAAGTGTCCTTGGGCAACACGCTGAACCCTAAGTTGCCCCCGATGGCAAGCTAGCACCTTGCATGGCAGCTCTGCTACCATTGGTGTGTGAGTGTGTGTGTGAATGGGTGAATGAGACACAGTGTAAAGCGCTTTGGATAAAAGCGTTTTGGATAAAAGCGCTATATAAGTGCGCCATTTACCATTTATCCATACTGTGGAGTCACAAAGTGTGTATACATACATACACAATTGTTATATGTATGCTGTCCAGACAGTATAGATGTGTCTGTGTTGCTCTTGAGTGTGTTCACCAAGTCACAGGTGGGTAGTTTGTGTTTTCTCCAGTGTTTTTCCTTCACACACACAGTATTTGAGGGAAAACAACAAATAAATAAAAACAAACTTTTTTTGAGTACTTTTTTGCATAAACCTGAAAAGGCTGTTCTCCGCCAGCATCATGTCTATAGGCTCCTCCCTTTATCCTGGCAGTCTCTCTGGGCTGGAACTTCTTGTCCTGCAGACCATATAGCATGACCATCACCAGGGCCATGAGGTCATCAGGCTAAACATATAAACATATGATTATTAGCATTGTCAAAGAAAACTGCAAACTTACCAGTTGTTAAGTGACCTGGAAGCAGGAATTAGCACATCCTCCAACAGCACTGGGATTGGGATCAGATAAAAAGTGTCATTAACTATTCAATAAAATTAGAATACAGTAAAATTCTGACAGCTGAGTTGCCAGACACTTATTGTATTTTTACAGAACTACTTCTGTAATCAACATTTACAGTATAGTACTGTTATTACCAAATGCACCGTTTTACAATATTAAAACGGTGTTGTCTACAGCTATAAATTGTATTTTTATAGGGAAATACTCTAATTACTGCTTTTCATACTCTACTACTAGATTGACTTATTTTGTCATTAAATAATTACAAACATACTTTTGCTCTTTCCCATAACAGTAGTGGCAATAGGAAATGAAAAACATTCTGCATTTTAAAACATTTCTTTTTAAAAGCAGAAATAGTTTCTGAACACAAGGACTATAACGGCTAAGCATTTAAATAAATGCCATCACCATGTAGATGATGGAGGTCATTGACAGGAAGGTCAAAGTTATGCACGTTTACAAATGAAAGGACAATACTGTTTCTTTCTGTGGTGCATTAATGTTGATGTGCAGAATGATTTGATTAGAAAATCAGTGCTGTAGAATTTCAGACTGTAGAAGGTGAAAATAGTCCAGACCTGCAATAGTATATTTTAGTATTTTTATATAAGGTTGTAGCTTAATGCTAGATGGGTTTGAGCTTAGCTTCAGCTTGGATTCTTTCTAATTAAGTCACTTTGCATAAAAGTAACCAAATCCACTAATGAGGGCTGACAGAAAAATCATAAAAATGTCAAAGAAACAGGACTGAATCAGTAGCTTCCCAAATACATCAATAATGCAGAAGGATGTGACGGAGAAGAACAGGATGAAAGGATGGAAGAAGAGGAGAGGATGAAGTATTGTTGAAAGATATGGCTTTGGAAAAATGGAACTCTAATCTGACACAAAACCCAGATTCAGTTCCTGTCTTTTTTCGAGGGCAGTTTGTATAAAATTAAGACAACAACATGGAGATGACTATGTTACACACCGACAAAAGGCTCATGTGGGTTCATAGATCATATTATATTGCATTGAGAAAGAAACTAACTGTTTGTAGATCATGGATGTAGGCTAGTACTTCCTGTTTCTAACAGATGCTGATTGTGAAATTCATCCCTCTACACGACCAAGTTTATAATCATTTTATTTATGCATTGCTAATTACAAAGTTCTTTAAGTGACAGTGGTATGAAAATATTAAAAAGGTATTTAAAAACTAGTTTTAAACTAAATCCTCTCAATATATGGTTTAGGATCGACTTCACACCCTGATTTAGTATCAAACTAAAGTTGGGTTCAGCATGTACAAACATTTTATGTTTAATTGAACAAGTTATGATTACACAATCACATTATATAAACACATTGTATTATACTGATAAATATTACTGAGTATATGAAAAAAACAAAAACATTTGCATAAAAACAAGAGAAAATATAAATACAAATATCTAAAAATTATTTATAAACAACATTGTATATCCTGACCATAATTGTACGTATATATTTTGCACTTTAATTAATCATTCAAATATATACACGTGTGATTAATTAAAGTAAAAAATACCATTTTATTATTAATATTAATATAAATGAATATTAGTTTATGAGTTTATTAAAAATGGAAAACCAAAATATCACTACACACTGTTTATATGTATACATACAGTACTTATATGATTTACTATTGATATTTTATTTAAATATAAATATAATACATTATGTGATTAATTATATATTTAATTATTAAACAACTGCTACAATACTCGAGGCAGCCATCTTTTTTATTTTAATAATATAAAAGAATATCTTTAAGAGCACGTGCGACTATTGGATGTGACATCACGGGCCAGGGTGACGGCTTTTAGAGGGCTTGTTTTGCATTCATGTTTATATTCAAATGTTTAGAATGTTTATTTTCAATGCGGTCAGAGTTCTAAAGCTCTGAAACTCTGAATTTGCAAGTGCGATTTTTACTCCGAGACCATTTTCTACACTGTGATCATCTCCACGATCATCTCAAGAACCGAGTCATCTCCACCATCATCTCCAGAACCGAGTAATCTCTACCATCATCCCTGCACCACTTGTGCCTTCTCAGTTATGATCTTTAATTGGGACGAAGCGTTGCAGCTCCAGGAGGACGAACCTGAGACCGGAGTGAATGGACTGCCTGATCTGCCTGACAGCAACGGTAAATTACCCAGTTTCCCTTCAGCATCACACACACACTATTTCCTTTTTCAGTTAAACACCGCATTATCAAATCAACACTAAACAGGAAGCGCAATCAGTAATAATGTTATTAGCATTAAGAGGTTTTGGTAAAAGCGATCAACTCGTGGTTCTTTAGCTAATGGCTCTATACACGTGAACATTGCTATTACTGTAAATAAGGGCATGGCACTTCCTGTTACACATGGGCATGTGTGTTTTTCTATTTATCGATCGATCTGTCTGACAATAATTTCCATCTGGCTACAACACTGCAAACAGACACTAAAATATGAATGATGTTAAAACAGGCTGCTTGAAGCTGCGATGCCACCTGCGCTCACACTAGGTTTGAAGTATGTGGGGTTTTGTCAGACGCCGCTGCGGATAGGACATCATACTTCAGGGCACTGATTCTTTCATACGCAATTACGTTTTACAGCAGTAAAATGTGAGACAATATTTTAAACAATTTTTAAGTTGTTTTTATAATCTTTCAAAGCTCATCTATTGGTCAAACATGTTCACGTAATATGATTACGCAGGTCAGAGTTAATCAAATTTGAACTTTCATCATGCAGTATGGAAATTTTCCAGTTAGCCGCTTGGCTAATGGTTTAAGATAGTGATAATTAGCCTCCTAAGAGGCCCCTCCTAGAAGAAGGCAGCATGTGGAGCAGGAAGATGACCACTATGAGGTGTCTGAGCTCAGTAATTTAGAGAGTAGCTCACCCCCTTTGTGGAGCCTATTCCCAGCTTTAGAGTGCATCCACAACAGGCAAGAGCACTCCAGCAGTGAGCATTTCTGTGGGAGGAGGAGACGGAGGGAGTAGATGACTGTAAAAAAAATTTAAATCTGAGGTGAGTATTTTATCTTTTATAACCATGAGGGGTGGTAAGTATTACCTTGATACCTTATCTTCTGTTCTCGTCATGTGGTCATTGTTCCTGCCTTATGGGATCTCAGACCTCGAGTACCTCAAGTAATGGGTGGCTGTGGCTCAGTCGGTAGAGCGGGTTGTCCACTAATCGTAGGGTTGGTGGTTCGAATCCCGGCCCGGATGATCCCATGCTGAAGTGTCCTTGGGCAAGACACTGAACCTTAAGTTGCCCCAGATGGCAAGCTAGCACCTTGCATGGCAGCTCTGCTACCATTGGTGTATGAGTGTGCTCTCATTTGTAAGTCGCTTTGGATAAAAGCGTATGAATAAATGTAATGTAAATGTACCCCTGGAGCTACACTGATCAGCCATAACATTATAACCACTGACAGTTGAAGTGAATAACATTGATTATCTTATTACAGTGGCACCCGTCAAGGGTTCACTGATGCTCACATGCCCATTGTAGGCATTTTCGGCAGTGGTCAGCATGGACACTCTGACCGGTCTGCAGCTATGTAGCTCTTCTGTGAGTTCGGACCAGACGACCTAGCCTTACACCTGAGAAGACCTGCTATTTTGGAGATGTTCTGACCCAGTCGTCTAGAAGAACACAATTTGGCCCTTGTCGCTCAGATGCTTACGCTTGACCATTTTTCCTGCTTCCAACACATCAACTTGCTGTCTACTATATCCCATTCAAGATCTCATTACCATGAGATATTCAATGTTAGTCATGTCCCGTCAATCAGTCTGTATGTTTGTATAGACCTGATTTCAAATCCTAATGGTAAAATATAAAATCTGTAATGTAAAAATCTACAAATATATCAACTGCTACATAGGCTAAAGACTTGGATCATACCCTTGTTAAATGTGTAGGCTTTGTACAGTAGGATTTGTATTGTGTATTCAGAATATATGCATCTCTTATTATGTACAGTTATTAAATTTTTATATATTAAATGTGTCAGGTAGACATATTAGTGCTAAAAGGGTGTGATGTATTGTATTTAATAAACATAATACAATAACATTGGATTTATTCATTTAGCAGACGCTTTTATCCAAAGCGATTTACAAATGAGACACACTCACACACCAATGGTAGCAGAGCTGCATGCAAGGTGCTAGCTTGCCTTTGGGGGCAACTTAGGGTTTAGTGTTCTGCCCAAGGACACTTCGGCATGGGATCACCCGGGCCGGGATTCGAACCAGCAACCCCACGATTAGTGACAACCCATTCTACCGACTGAGCCACAGCCGCCCCAATATACTTCATCAATAAATGACAATTATTTTTAGTGCAAAGCAAATGTCTGAAGTGTCTCCTATAACACTATAAGCACTTCTCATTGAGTTCTCATAACTACAATGTAGAAATACATCTTCAGCTGAAAAAATGGTGTTCAGAAGTAATTGCACTGTTTTCCTCCCACAAGTATTTAACAGAATGGACATTGTTTAAATTCTAACAAGAAAAAAAATATTCCACCCTGTCAAATCTACATAAATAACAGACAGTATAAATAACAGTATTATAACTGTCCCCAATTTTAACTTTATGCAAATTGGGAGCAACTTAGAGCAACGAGTATCAATATGAGTGGAGGCAATAGAGCGCACGTGATCCGGAGCCACTTGTGCTCAATAGCAGACGCAGCACCATTGTGGCAGTAGCCAATTAGCTTATTTTAACTTAAAGCACTAAATTAATAATTAAATACACTCACTTTTTGTTGCAATCGAGCAAACTCCCAGTGCAGTGCCTATCTTTGGTGAAGTGTCTGCCTTGTCGCTGCTTTGTCGAGCAGCATCAAGCTGGACACTTCACCCAGGAAACACAGAAGCCAAGGCTAGGAGATACTCCGGGACTTCGCTTAGTTGTAACAATTAGGCTATTATTTTGCTTTAAATGCGCTAAGGACATAAGCTAAACTAATTGATGCTTGCGGCTCTTGCCGCAGATAGATGGCCACAATGGCAAAGAGTACACACTGCATCTTCATCTCATGCATACCTGCAATTTCATAGTATGCCCCGCCCTCCATCATCAAAAGTGTAATAGTACGCCCCGCCCATCATCAAAAGTGTAATAGTACGCCCCGCCCATCATCAAAAGTGTAATAGCACTTAATTCGAACATGAGGAAATGAAAGTCTCCAAGCTGCAGCAATACATAGTAAACCCGACGTTAGCCATAATGTATCTAGTAAAACCATGATAAACCATAGTGGTTTAAGGGTCACTCAGCCAACAGATATAATCATGGGAATAACCACGCATTCTTTGGGGGGTCTGGTCCCCCCCAATATACAGTATTAAATATTTTCTATATACATCCCCATTTAATAAACCCTGCCAATGGAGCTGTAACTTCTTCATATATTCTATTTAATTATGTCTGTTCCTTTTGAATATATTTCCGTTTGTTAAGTAAAATAGGTGTATGCCCCCCCCCCTCCAGTTCTACACTTGGTTGCGCCCATACTCAACGCAAGTTTGTTGATATATTTTAGCAGCTCAGTCTGTGAGAAATGGAGGCAGCAGAACATACAAGCTTTTTTTCAGACAGTAAGTAACTAGATACCTAAATAATAGGTAACTTTAGCTTAGCATAGAAAGCATCATACCATGGCTTGGTTTGTTCTTAAGAACGTCAATTAACTGTTGATTTTTGCACACCCACGAAGTAGGCTAGACTGACGTCACTTCCGCCCCCCGGTTACGCCCTTGGATATAACCCTGCTAAAACAGGGTTTTAACCTGTAAAAATGGAGTGATTCTGGGTTATCTTGTTTTGAAATTTTTTTACATAGTACATTTATTTAGCTATCCCTCCAAGTCAACCAAATTCTCACTCAACTTGGAAGGTTGCCCCTCTAAGATGGCGGCGCGGTTGACGTATCTATCTAATCCTTTTGGCGGTGCTTTACCACAGCACCACGCCTGCTCGTCTCTATAGCAACATTAATAAACTTTTGCTCAACGGTTAACTCGATGGTTACTCGGATATAAAATGGAGCCTTTAACCGCTTCATATTATGGAGCCTTAGATAAGACTAACCCTGTCATTTCTGCTTTTGAGAAGGATTTGAAAGAGTTTAAATCGTATATGAAAAGAATTGGTGATTCACTAACCTTCGACCACTTCTCTTATTCAAGAGGGTAAAGACATGGCGTCTAATTTAATGTAGTGTTTGTATAAAATATACACGTGTTAATGTTATCCTGATTTACCTTCGTTTAAACCTAACGTCATGACTTTAATTTAAATGTAATGTTCGTGAGCTTGGTTTTTGACAGGTCTTTGAAACTGTTTGACATCTGGAAGAAATATGAACCTCGTCTCCCTAGCCCTTATTACCAGGAGCATGTGCTGGACATCGCAGATTTTCTTTTCGAGAATAAAGTAAGAATTTTTTTTCCCTCTTTTCCTGTTATTTGTTTTCCATAATTTTATAGAGCACATATGCCTAATAAGGTAAATAACCGACAGACTGATAACTGACTGTTTGACATGTGGAAGATGTACCTATTAGCAGGGAGGTTTACTTTAATAATATACCGTTACAAAGTGCTTCATAAAAAAACACAAGTAATTTAATCCAAGTATCATAATGTGAAAGCAATGATTACTTTTTATTACTTCAAGGCCACCTATGTAAATAAAGTTAAGAGAAAAGCAATATGATCTAAAATACTTTTATTTAGAGCTTATTTTAGAGCTTAAAGACATGTCCAATGTTTGGATTTGGTTTTAAATAAATAAATAAATGCATAAATGAAAGATCACTGTCACTGATGTGGGTAACATTACATCACAAAATTTATGGTGTCCATATTCTTGTTTTCAGGAAAAGAGTACACCTCCCCAGCCACCCCCCACCTGCCTTCTTAATAGCGTTCAAAACAGTATTACTATGAATTCAGACTTTAATACACTGAAAAAGATATACTGTATATAGGCTCCAGGTTCCCCCGTGACCCTGAAAAGGAGTAAGCGGTTGAAGATGGATGGATA
>JAFFST010050978.1:69702-89043 GCA_022414735.1 Noturus placidus | reverse complement strand
TGGTGAACTCCATGCCCAAGAGGGTTAAGGCAGTGCTGGAAAATAATGGTGTCCACACAAAATATCGACATTTTGGGCCCAATTTGGACATTTTCACTTAGGGGTGTAGTCACTTTTGTTGCCAATGGTTTAGACGTTAATGGCTGTGTGTTGAGTTATTTTGATGGGACAGTAAATTTACACTGTTACACAATCTGTACACTCACTACGTTACATTGTAGCAAAGTGTCATGTCTTCAGCATTGTCACATGAAAATATATAATCAAATATTTAAACAAATGTGAGGAGTGTACTCACTTTTGTGAGATACTGTATATATTGTATATTTATGCAATGTTTTGTTGGTATACCTAATAAAGTGACCAGTGATTGCATGTTGTAAATATATGAGCGATGATGTGCATTCTTTATTTAGTAGGTTTGGAATATAAAGGTCACTCTCTGTGTTGTAATTGTTGTGTGTAGTTTTACAGATTAGCACTGTGGCAGGGATACACATGGTACCTACACCGGTTCTCCCCTGCTAACATGGAGAACATCAGAGATGTGGAGCAGTTCAAGCAGGCCTTCTTCTCACATGGCTTTCATGCTGCAGGAGCAAAGCTTACAGTTAGGCAAATTTGAACTAGCCATGTGTTTGTAAAAGCTAGTCAGTAGTTTCTATTGGACCAAAGAGATGTCGTCTGTTAACTTGTTGATTGTGTATTTTTAGCTCCGTGCTCTGTTTGGGGAATGCTTGTGTGCCTTTTACATGGTACGCGAGAGGAGCAAGCAACCAGATTGCATCGCGGTGCAGAAACTGCTAAGCATTCTAGCGTTTTTGCGCATCATGATGCAGGCCATCCTGCCCCACGAGAGCCTGTGCTGGATGGTGTACAATGGTACGTAATGCAGCAGCAGTTCTCACTGAAGTATACTGATGTAAAATATTCCCATAATGTTGTTGTAAGTATTTCAGTTCTCGCCACAGGCTCTTTATATATCTACAACATATGTAGATTCTTGATGTCCATGAGTCACTCTGCACAGGTAATGAACCATTCATGCTTTCGATCATAGCGCATGTAATACAGCATTCTGGATTCGAAACTGTTTTAAACAATCTACTGTGTTTCCAGGCTCTGGAGTATTTACAGTGGGCATGTGTCTGTCTGGAAACATCCATCCCACTGCTAATTCCCAGGTTCCTGCCCTGGAGAGCAACACTGTACTGTAGTGTTTGCGAATGTTACTATGATGGCCAGGCTGCTGTGCAGGCAGAGGTCAGTTTTCCACATCAGTGATTAAAACTTCTCTCTCTGTAAGGCTAAAATACTGAGGATTCTTTCCTGATTATGTTCTAAAGCTGATGGAAGGGCATGGTTCCCCACTTAATGTTTTCAATCCCTTATATTTTTATATAACTTTTATTTTCTCAGTTTTCTCATAACTTCAAATCATTAATAAAACCTGTCGGTAGCTCTTTTTACCGGTTCCAGCCCATTATAATTACACTTTACCCTGAAATATAATAATTAAAATGCTGTTATATTTTGCATTATTGTGTGAATCTTAATTGTGTCCAACACATTCACTCCTATGAAATATCTGAAATATTTCAGATAAGTCAACAGGAAGGTGTGTCATTCAGATTTCATAAATATCACAGGAATGAGAAGAAAAGTCCAATTCTGTTTGTCTAATTATAGATAAAAAAAAAATATTAATTAAAAATAAAGTTTAAGTAAATAATTTGAATGTTTAATGTTGTCTTTCTATTTGAATGTTCATTAACCACTTTTTGTATTTGGTAATTCTATGCTAACAACAACAACAACAAAAACTTAACCTTGATTTAAGAGCAAAATGCAGCCACAGTCAGCTTGGGAAAAATGGAAAAATGTTGCTTGAGAGGGTTTTTTTTTCCTTCATATTTTGTAAATGGTTAAATGAATGCTTTCATAGATTTAATGTTGAAAAATTATTTAAAAATTTTTTAAGAGATGCTAGAGCTAAATGACCCCAATCATGGAATCACCCAAGTTACTGGATAATATAGCTACAAAGATATATTCGGTATCAGCATGTGTAACCATTATAATCTGCTAGATATAGGCTTAGTTTAGAACTTTCCCTTATTCGCTGCGTTGTGTCTTTTCTTGGCCAGGTGTTTGCTAGGCAAGCTCTTGGTAAAATAGATGAACTAGGGAAGCTGGAGAAGTTGAGTGGGTTCCCATCATCACTGGAGACAAAGCAAGCCTTTATAGACGCCACCATCAAAGTATGGATAAAATTAATATTTGAAAAATACCTTTAAGATATAAAATTGGATTTTTTATGGTGCCTGTTTTATTGCTATTTTATGAAGAGTGTGTGTTTGCTGCTGTGTTGGCGTGCAGGTTGCAGTCATGGTGTTTAAACGCTCAGTGTATGAATCTCGGAGAAAACATAAAGGTTTATACAGGTTAAAACAGAAGGGCAATCTCAGGGATGGCCAGAATGTGAGTCTTTTTTTTTCTGCCATGGGTTCACCCTCTAGTGTGTATGTATAGCAAATACTCTATACTTATTTAAATACTAATTGATACTACAACTGCTGACAGGAGGGTTTTTACTTGGCTCCAGTTTTTTAATTTAATTTTAATTAATCATGTTTCATGCCAGAATCCATGGCCACGTACAACAACTGAGCGCATCCTGATGGAGCTGTTTGAAGGAAATGCTGCTCAGTTTCTGGCAGTGTTGGAGGCTCTGTGGGACAGTTCCCGCAGACCCCTGCAGACTGGCACACCGGATGACCCTGATATACAGGAGGTGGCATTCGAGCTCATGTCAGCTGGCATGAGCATACTATCCGGTATCCCTCCTGTCTGATCCACCTTGTATACACACAAACCACTGTTTGATTTAGCTTGTGGTTTTAACTTTCTTTTGTGGTTTAGGAAATGGTGGCTCCTCCGATCGAGTCCACAATGACAGCTTGCCTTTATCTTTGAATGCCCTCGCTCCTACTTGCACCCTCATGGAGATGGCAATAGCTGGTGAATCTTAAACTCTTCATTTTTTTATATTGTGTGTTTTAACTAGATCTGATGCTTAGCTCATGGTTACTATGACTTTTTGCACAGGGGATAATCAGATTTCAGTGGATGCTGCAGTGAAGTTTGTGAAGCTGTTGTTTAGATTTGAACAGTGGGATGTGTTTTTCAGCCTTTCAGACAATCTTGTGACAGTACTCTCTGTAAGTCAGCTTGTGAAATGATAAACACATGTTTTAAAATGAATTGCTCTGCATTTAGCAGTGTATTAAGTGTATAAATTTTTGGTAGAGCCTAGAGGGACGTCTCTTCCAGAAGGCTGTGTTGGAGCTTACTCTGCTGAAGGCCATGGAGCGTCTTGTGTCCACTCAAAGACTCCGGCTGGGGACCAAAGACCTCATGTCTGAGATTCAAACTGGTATCAACAACTATTAAAGTATTGAAATTTTCTGAGAGGAGACCATTATTTAACATTTATGGTATCAGTCTCCAATGACAGCACTTTATAACAGATATTAGGTTTTCTGAGTCTTCAGGATGGAAGGCTTTGCTTTTGCAGTTTCTTGGAAACATGATAAGCTGCATTTTTTTTGTCTTATTAACATAAAGAGAGGAAAAAAATAGAGTTTGCTGAGGGGATGACAGTTCATACTGTAGCTTCTACAATATACTGTATGACCATAACGTTGTGGACACCTTACCAGCATACCCATATGTTTGCCTTCCCTTCTTCCATATCATATGAGTGTTATGCTCAGGTGTCCACAAACCTTTACCCATATAGCATGTAATGCAAGTGATAACAGGAAGTGTCTTGTTTCACAGATGTTAAACAACATTAAATGCAACTGCAATCTGATAAAAGTATGACTTCTTGTTCTTTAAGAACTATAAGTTCTTATTGGTAAGAAGAGGAATACAATATAATGGGAAAGGCTGATTTAGCCAAATAATCAACCGCTTAATGTCAGGCTGCATCACACTACCTGGTTGCTGATTATTGTTGTGTATCGGCACAATCTGTTGAGTTTTTATCCTTATGTTTTATATATACATAAACTAAAACTATGCTGTGATCATAAGGGAGTTCATGGGCATGTTTATACACTGTAAGACTACAGTTAGCAAGTTTAAATAACAATCTTTTTATATTTTACTGTGGTTTTCGAACCACCTTTTGTGCTACCTTTTTCCAACCAAAACCACTTTCTGTATTTTTCACCCACAGATAAAGACCAATCTTCGGGGCTAATTAGCATGACAGATGAGCTCCTAAATCTGGTCCAGACTCTGCATGTATGCGTGTGTGAGGCAGCTCAGGTCAGCTCTCTGATACACACATCTCTACCATTTTGTGTAACTTGTAAGTCCAGACTGCTCACTGTGCTCGTGTATACTATATGCGTCTCTGTTCAGGACATCAGACCAGATGAGGACCTGGTGCTGGATATTGTACTGTTCATCTGGGCAAAATGTAAGCTTGTGTTTCAGAGAGCTCAGACCAGACACTATGACCCAGTATGCTACATGGCCAAAATGGCCTTTCCAGACAAGGTAGTTATATGCCAGATTGACGTGCTGTTTTGACTTGATGACAATATCTTTTAAATAAACTTTCTTACCTTTCAGTCTTGTTGCCTAGAATTAGACTGACATTTCCTGGGAACATCCTGAACCTTTCATTCATTGGTCAGAAATATGTAAGAAACCAAATGCAACTAGAAAACACAGAAATAAGCATTACTATATTATTGTGAACTTTATCCTTTTTTTGTGTGTGTTCTTTGGTCCAGATATCCAGAATACCTTATACTGTACATTGTGCCATGCTGTAGTGGATAAGTCGAATCAGGGTTGAACTGTACTCTCTCTATAATTGAATCATAAGTTTGAACTAGGGTTTGTATGGAAGAGACACAAAATTAGCAATTACGATCTTGGACTGGTCATTTTGGTGCTCATTTAAGTGGGCTATTTTAGAACCTGCTTAAGCAAACAGGACTAAGGGAGTTAACACACCAGCGTTCAATTCAAACACATTGAATACTGCATATGTGGAAATGTGTTAATGTAAATGGAAATAGGATCAAACCACTAGTCTAAGCTTAACAATGAGAGACCACTCTTTTGTCTCCCAAAATAGTTCAGTGAAATCAGCTTCCTTTCCATTTATCCTAATATATAGCTCTCCCATACATTACACTACATATATTAGTTTTGCAAGCAGTCACACAGAGATGAAAGACAAACAACACACGCATTGATAAGTCACTATCTGTAAATCACAGATGCACTTTAAATGGTAAATGGTCTGCACTTATATACCTTTTACCTTATACCTTTTAACTTTATTGGTTCTACAAAATGCTTTACACTTTCTCATTCACCCATTCTCTCTCTCTCTTTCTCTCACACGCGCACACACACACACACAGACACACACACACACGTACACTCACACAAAATAGAGCCACAATTAACTCATGCAAGGTACTAGCTTGCCATATTGGGGTTCAGTGACTTGCCCAAGGACACTTTGGCATATGGATTAATAGACAACCTGCTCTACCACCTGAGCCACAGTCACCCTTTTGTACTGTATATAAAGGTATAAGATAATTGTGAATACAGAAAGTTGTTACATTTTCAGCACGAGCTCTATTTGTCTTATCTTCATATAAAATGGATGGATTTTTCATATATCAATATTCACGTAAATCCAAAGAGAACTCGTTTGTTCTCAGTAATGACACATCTCTGGTGTTATTAATGAATGCGGTTAATTGTGGCTCTATTATGCAGTGGATCCAGACTCTGTTCCTTCTGTGTGAGGTGGCCTATATATGTCAGCTGGCTGATATAGACCCGGTGGCAGTGGCTGAGATGACTCTTAGACTGGCCTCGGTGCTGGAGGGCCTTGAAAACTTGCCTCTACTGGCCATCCTAACTAAAGGTATGCACTTACACTATTTTGCTTATTTAAGTGACTCTTGTATGTCAATTAAATTGACATACTTGTATTGACACTTTCTAAATTTCTCACTAAATCATTTGCAGTGTTTATAAATAAACTATGTGTAATTACATTAGGCCGCTTTTGTCTACGTAGACTCAAATGAAGCCAGCAGTCTACGGTCCACCCCTGTAAAGAAATCTACAGCCACACCTAGTATGGTAGGCTCATGCATGACTCATTTCTGTCTTAATTAAATGCATGTAAAGGTGCTAATTGAATGGTCTGATATTGTGTAATATGATTTAGCATGACTTAATTACAATTAGTATCTATACATGCTTCCAGAACTCACAAGCAGAGCATCTTGAGGTGGTGTGGACTGTGCTGGAGAAAGGCCTGGAGTGTGTGTCAAGAGGCAGGACTGTATGTCTCCCTCGTGATGCCTCTGCCATCTGTGACACTGTTTACTTACAGGTAGTACTGCACCACATAGTCCACTGTAGCTAGCATCTCCAATTAATCTAGATTTCACATGAGAATGAAAACGGAATAAATAGCTGTCACATGTATCCAGCAATGCAGTATTGAAGTAAAAAAATTTGCTTTGAAGTTAACATTTTTTTATAGAAATAATAAATTGTTCAACATGGCGGTTCCTAAAAATAAATAATCATTAGTCAACAAGAAACTTACAGAATTGCCTACACTTCATCACCCTCATAAAGATCATATGAGGATGCAGATGAAAGCACCTCAAACTTACTCACACAATGCGTTACCCATATTTTGAATTTTATGATGCAATAACTGTTACATGTCTGTTACATGTTCAACTCTGTATTTTCCAATACCTGAGGCAATTTTAAACTGCAGTTAAGAGCAATCTGTGCACTGTAATAAAGTCCCCCAAAAGGCGTGTTTTGTAGAATTAAGTGTGGATACTAAGCATTGAACTGCATATTTTGGACAAAATCACTGTTGTGATCACTGTTGTGATTTTTACTCAGAAGTTTAGTGGAGAACATTTGAGATCTTCTGGGGATGGACAGATTGAGAGTACTAGCAGTTCATCATGCATGAGATCTCTCTTAATGGATATGCATATGGAACTACTGGCTTTCCAGCACAGAGTATCCCTCAAACTCCTAGATACCTACTCAGGTGTGTGACACCCCATCACCACAAAAAAAAAAAAAACAATAATGATGTTTGTATGTTGACTATCACTTGACAGCTGTGTTTCTCCAACTCAGATGATGAGAATCCTGAGAGGAGAAAGAAGCCTCTTATGCAAAGTGCACACTCTACTGCGGTAAATTTAAAGCGAGCCAGAGCAGGTAAACTCATCTAGCTCTCACTCACTGTCATTTAAACATATTTGAGAGGCAACTGTCTTTTCCCAAAAAGTCTTAAAGGTATCTTGCTGCAATGTCCTTGCTTATTTGTAACAGAATGTGCACTGCAAGAGAAGATTAAGAAGAATAAAATCTCCAAAGTTTTGTTTCTGGAGCAGAAAGCCTTACTTTCCTACAAGAAAGATGCTACTAACAGAGGCACCAAAAAGCTGCTTGAGGTCAGTATATAAAATGACTATTTAAATCCTTTACAAGCAAAAAACATTGTAAAGGTTTTGCTGTCCTTGTTCAGGAGGCTTCGGCATTACTGCAGAAAGCAGGTGTTGATGAGAAGCGGCTGGTCAGTGCTGCTACTTCTGCGGAGATGGCATCAGGAGAGGAAGAATCGTGTAGACCTCCTCCGCCTCCTGTGCTGCTGTCACGTAGCAACCGAGCTTTAAATTTCACACCAGCACCATACGTGCTAGAGAAGCAGGTGATCTCACCACACCACTACTCTGTGAATTTTTCCTTTTGTTTCCTTTGTTGTCTGCTTTTACTTAAGTACAGTGTCGTGCATAACTATTCACCCCCTTAAACCTTTCCATATTTTATAGTGTTACAACTGGATATAATCAGGATTTTTACCATTCGAGTTAACCCCGGATGTCTTTTTGACAAAATTGCCTCAGCTCTGTCAGATTGGATGGAGGCCATTGTTGAATAGCGATTTTCAAGTCCTGTCACAGATTCTTGGTTGGATTGAGGTCTGAGTTTTGACTAGGCCATTATAACATATTTGTGTTCTTGGTTTTGAACCACTTCAGTGTAGCTTTAGCAGTTGTTGGACTTAGAAGGTGAACCCCCAGTCTTGGTCACAAGTTTCTTGCAGACTAAAACCTGTTTTCTTCTATGATTGCCCCGCATTTGGTTTCATCCATTTTACTCTCCACCCTGACAAGTTTACTAGTCCTTTGCTGATAAAAAGCAGGTTCATTTAAGTGTACAAACACTCCTCACTGGGACAGTATTCTCAACTATATGCCTTTTTATCTTCTGCATGTATTGTTTGAAAGTAAATGTAGTTTACCATCAAAAGTCATTTGAAGTATGTATTTTGATGTTGGGTACAACAGGAGCACTATTGTGCATGTGTATGTTTTGGAAAACAAAAATTGTACTTTCATTCTGACAGTGTTTGCTGCATTAGGGTAGTAGAGTCAACGGTTGCACAATATAAAAAAATATATATGTATTTTGCTTTGGCGCAGGTTTGCTGGTATCGTATTTATGGACGAGAAGTCAAAGGTGTCAACCTAAAAGTCCGGATTGGAGACTGCCACCTGGTTGGCACTGGTGAAACGGTAGGCTGTATGCTCCTCTATGAAAATATTGTAAATTCAAAACATACCCACTGAACCAATTTATAAAATGTAAATATCAAATAAGTAAAATAAAACAAAATACTGATGCAGTGTACATGAAACATTTTTTGTTGTTGTTGCTGCAGTTTCTATAGTATTTGTACCAGGCTGTTTGTATTGCACTGCACTTCAACTCTGTATTCATTCATGTACAACATATCAGAATGTACTTGTGATTCTCTTCTATGCAGAATAGTACAGTGTAATGTAGTCAATCTGTTGATCCAATTAGATTCCTTCTAGAGGAGAATGCTTGTTTTGCATAAGTGGCCTGGAGCCCAACCAGAAGTACATCTTTGCTGTGGCAGCCTACGATGCTCAGGGCAACCTGATTGGAAGCAGTATTGGAGCTACCACCAGACCAGTACTGGCCTACCTCCCCCTGCCTCTGTTGACAGCCTGGACACATTTGGCTCGGGTAAGTGCATATAGACCTGAGGTATCAGGCATAAGGCTTACACCAATAATATTTCAATCTCTTTGCTCCAGGTGGCCTACCAAACAGGCCAATATGCACTAGCCAAGAAAGCCTGCAGTGAGATTTGGAGCCACTTTACCCTGCCGTCAGTCACAGATTCTGGAGCCTCTCAGGAAGCAGTGGATAAGGAAGCTCCTCAGGGGCTGACCCAAACAAAGTTAGACAACCACATCAATGGATATTATCTACCTAATGTTGTTTAAAATACACCCTTGGAGACCTTATATGTGTTATTTGTTTTATATTTTTCCCTGAAGATTGTGCCCAGAGACATTGCAGCTCTCCTCTCCTCTACTACAGCAGCTTTTCCTCAGCTCAATCTTTATGCAGACTGACATCCACATCCAGGAGAGAGGACTATATTGTGACTTCCTCAGTGATGGAAGCCCTTTGATCTGGGGACAGGTTAGAGCCGCATAATCTGCATCTCAAGTGTGTTTAATGTCTACTCAGAAGTGATTTTGTACAGTACCGGCCTACAGACCTTTCGTCTATCAGAATACGAAAGTGATTGAACACTTTTTGGTCAAAAAATTCAAATTCTCTTTAATACTGTTCTCATAACCTTTGCTACAGGAGGCTAGACTTGCAGAGTGTGAAAGAATGCTCGTGGCCATAGATCTGTCTCTACATCTCAATGATAGCAGTGCTGCTTTGCAGGCTGTAGTGAGTTGCTATGGCCTCCTGGTACCTCTTATCTTCTTTCAGATCCCATCACACCGTGTAATTCAGGTGGGTTGATAAAGGAGTTTGTACCACAATGTTGCTGAAAGCTTGAATCTGATTGGTCAGAAGGTATTGATTAATTTTATATAACATTTTCATTTAGAATGTTAGTGTTTCCATAGTCATGTTGCTTTAGTTTTCTGTAAGGGGATGTTTATTTGGCATTTTTGGAAGGAGTCTCCAGTGTCACCCCTATGTAACAGTCAAAAGTATAGCTGATTTTGAAGTTTCCAACACAGGAACGGGCTTTTTGCGGATTCTTGCGGATGACAAGCTGCATTTCTTTGCTTTATTAACTTCAAGTGAGATTAAAAAAAGAGTGATGTTCGTGAATATTGCTATAGAAAAAGAGGGTTAAAATGCTTTGGGGTGTTCTGTTATTTGATATTTTCTTATAAGAGCACTCTTCTTTGTGTTTTATTTCTTGCATATCATATGTTTGTTTCTCCATCGGTTCCATAGCACATTCCAACTATACTAATATCTCTTTTACTATAGTAATAGTGTTGCCACATGTGGCTGCTTATAAAAAAATAAGTTGTTTTTACAGTCTTTTATTTTTTACTATTTAAATATGAAACCATATGAGTCATCCTTTTGGCTTGTTTCAGGTGCTGTTGAAGTGTCTGATGGTGCTGCATGAGATTCCATCTGCACTCAAACAGAAAAGGCGTGTAACTACTACTGAATCACTATATCATATGGTGGCCTGCATCACACACTATGTAGCAAAGGTAATAAGTGTTCTTGTAACATGTGGTATTATCAGAACATCAGGTGAGTTTTGTACGCTACATAGCCCTGCTTTTCAGATAACCAATTTTATCCAATTAATTTTACGACATGAACTAATTTCTGCCAAACAATTCCCAAAGACATCGGGATGTTAATGCTTGCAATCACTTATTCTCCTTTCTTCCATTGTTTATGTTTTCAAATAAAGCTTTATTGAGAAAAATTTTGTACAATGTTACAGAGACATTATTAACTATTATTAATTATTATTTGGTAATTCAATAGATATATTTACATTTTTCAAAAAAATATTTACACTTGTATTCCCATAAACACATGCCATATTTTACATCATTTACTATGCATTTACATAGTATCTCTTTTCAAAGTCTCAATAAAGTCCAAGGGTATTTATTTAGTGTCCTTTTGTCTTTTTTGTTTTGTTTTAGTAATTCTTCCACAAGCTGTTTAAATACTCTCTTGGCTAGATATGACACTGATTAATGATGATTTTACACCTTGTCTTCCACATTTTGTAATTGACCATACATATGACAAACCCGTAGAAATCTTGAAACTTTTTTGCAATCTCTTGCTTGAATATCCCATATTTCATGGTTTTCTCGCATATTTCAATATCCAGCCCGATGTTTCTCATTCTTTGCCATATCTCTGCTGAACGTGAACGGTGTATTAACAAGTGGTCAATAGTTTCTTCATCATTACAATTATTAATCTGACATTCTTTTGTAGTTACAAAGCAACTTTATTTAACTATACATCGTTCTGCTAAACTGTTAAAAATAATTAGCCATACAATATTGCGGACATTTTCTGTAATATTCTTACAAATATTCTTTTTTAATATTCTTACAAGTATTTACAAAGTTTTGTGTATTTTTATGTGTGTAGGGCTTGCAAGCCATGAAAGATGACTGCATGGCATCTTCAGTGATGGATCAGGGCAAACGGCTCCTACTGGAGATGAGTGAGGGTCTCCATCAGCATGATGGGGTGAATGCTCTTTATAAAATGTCTAAACCTTTCTGCCTCATGTCCATTGTTCTCAGGATAATCTCCAGATCCACTGTCACCTTGGCCAGGATAATGTGGTTACTGAATAAATGAATGCATTAATGAATGAATTGCAATTAAAATTGTTATACAGTTGCTTCAGTTTGTTTGTGCTGTATCGATATCACAATCACTAATTGTGCTTGTCTGGTTTTAGAAACCAGACCAAAGTAGTTGTTTATGCAGTGTAAGTAGTAAAATAAAATTTTGTTGCTGTTGATGGCAGAAACATCCTGTATGGATTAAGTTTTCTTATATACACTGCTAAAAAAATAAAGGGAACACAGTGGTCCCTTTATTTTTTGCGTAGTGTATAATGAATGGTAAAACCAATCTGATATACACTGCTCAGAAATAAAGGGAACACTGTGTTCCCTTTATTTTTTTGAGCAGTATATTTAGCAGTGAACAGTGCATCTAGAAAGAAAGCCTTTATTGTCACATACACAATCAGGTACTGTATAAATTTTATTCACATATCCCAACTTTTTAGGAAGCTAGAACACCGGAACAGTCATGATATATCCCCAGGAGCAGTTGAGGGTTAAGGGCCTTGTTCAAGGACCCAACAGTGTTAACTTCCTGGGATTCAAACTCACTAGCTTCTTATCAGTAACCTAGAACCTGAACCACCACTCCCATAGTTGCATCCATGAGTATCATTGGTTCATATTGCTACCAGTCTTGAACAGGTACAACAAAATAAAAAAAACATACAGCAGACTTTTTAAAGTTAAGTATTTAGTTGCTAGCATTTTAGGCACAGGAAATTGAGGTTTAAGACTTTATACTGATAATTATAGTGGATGTGTTTTGTTTCTCAGGTACCCCAAAAGAAGGCAGTGGCTGCACAGGAGAATGAACCTAGTGAGGAGTTGAAGGCTTTGGAATGTATTGCTTGGAAGCAGCATGAAAAAATGGGAACACTTGTAAACTGTGATAATCCAGCCTGGAACAGAGAAGGTAGAAAGGCCAGAGAGAACAGTCATTCTGTCTCAAATCAGGCCAGGTTTTAAACATGTTTTAAACTCTGTAGGATTAAAAAATGGAACATAATTAACACTGGGGTGGTAACAGTAACTCTGTTTTGTGTCTGGCTGCGTCACACCACCCCGTTATTGATTATTTTCTATAGCAGCATGTCTTGAAGTTATATACTGTACTTGTAATGCTCTGTATTATTTTGCAAAATCTGGTAATATCTTAAGGAAAAAAATAGAGGAAGTCTTTATGACACAGTCTTAATTGCCTTTTAGACAGAATACAACCTGTGATCTCCATGATAAAAATGTTTAAATCAGTTTTCTAGTGTCCGTTCCTTTTCTTTAAGCAGCAGACTATTTTGATCATGACCTCAGTGGAAAGGAGGACCCCAAAATTCTGTACAAGGTCATTAGTTCCAGCTCTCTCAGGAATGCTTTCAAAAACGGTAAGCTAGACACCATAATACAGCACTGAACACTTTTTTTAATCACAGATAGTTCTTGTAATGTATATATGTATGTGTATTTTCCCCAATAGTAATGAAGTTTAAACGAGTGTCTTGCTTCATGGAGTTTGCTGCACTCCTGTTGCAGAAAGCTTTGCAAGAGGATCAGTTGGAACTGCTAATACAATGGGGACAAGAAATCTTCAGCTGGATTAAGAGGTCTGTATGGGTTTGTGTGTGTGCACATATCTATGTGAGTGGTTGCATGGCTGAAATTTATGCTTTATTTATTACCAGCCGAGATGAAAGTTTGCTGTTGCCAAAGAAGCCTAATGGGAAATTAAGGAAAGATCAGAAGACGTTCACGTCATCTGTCATACAGTACTGTAATAAAGTAAATGAAGAGGATAAACACAATTACACATACACATTACTTTATTACAGTATCATACAGTACTGTAATAAAGTAAATGAAGAGGATAAACACAATTACACATACACACTGACACTCCTTACACTTTACGAACTCTTCAGGTTCCTACTGTTTATGTCTGTTACTAGATTAGTAGAGGTTACAAAAAGAAGAATGAGTTGCAGAAGAAATCAATTTCAAGCTCAGAAGACTCTGAGAGGTAAGCGCTAATAGGATTCCTATGGTCTGTTTATTTGATGTCATGTTTTCTGTATGCTGACGTATTCTACTGTATGGTGCGACAGACCGTTCAAGGCGGTGGTGTCATTGATGAAATGGTTGGGTTCAGTGAGAAGGCACCAGCGGCAGAGGATGATGCGGAAGGTCTGCTCAGATGAGTTGCCCTGGCGATGCCGCGCCAACCTGACGCTGGCTCAAGCACACCTGGGTCTGCTGAGAAAGAACTTACACCTTCACCCTGTAACACCTCTCCAGCACTGGTATGCCCATACTGTCACAGGACACATTTTTACATTTGCACTTTTCTACATTTGTATCCTACAAGAGCTCCTGAGTTAAGAAATTTAATAGGAGACTCACTAAACTGAACCTTGATTGATACGCTTCAAATTGTATCATTGTGTGAGTTACTGCAAATTTATACACATTATGCTGTATAGTTTAAATAGCTTATTTATTTCAGTTGCATGCATGAATTTATGAATCAAATCTATAATTTAAGACCACCGTATAAAAGGAGGACACGTGAGTGTGTGTCTACGGTAGCCGCGTTTTTGGAGGCATCAAAAATAAATGAGCTGTGCTGTGTGCATGCTTGGTAATTTACAGTGATTGGCATCAGTCTTACAGAACTAGCAGGAATTCTTTTGTTCTGTTTGGCTACAAAAACATTTATACACATTCCTAACTTTACTTAAAGTTACTGATACATGAGGCCCAATGATTATAATTTCCCTCTCCAACCATTTGAGAAACCAACTTCCCTTCACAGCAGTCATTCTCATAAGAATGTCTTCTTTATTTAAAGTAACAACATTCTCTCCCAAAAACATAGGTGGCAAAATTATTTGCACCCCAATGTTTTCTTTAAAATGAAATGCAAATTGTCATCCATACTTCGTTTTTGTTTCTTTCTGGATCCATATGGTATAACGATGGGGGGAAACTAAAACAGGTGGTAATGCATAAGATATGTATATACAACTAAATAAGAAGTTAAAAACACTATTAAACACAAACAGTCAGGGCCATAATTGGTTCAAAAGTGGGAATAGTCAAAACATTTGCCAAAAATTGGATAGTAGAACCATACTGCCCCAGCACAGTGAGGACAACAGTGAGGAAGGCAAATAAGAATCCTAAGATAAGATGTATATTCACATTTAATGTTTCATTTGTCAACAACAAAATGACTGACTGAATGGCCTGCTGGAGCCTAACAGTAGCTTGTTAGCTTATATATTGTACTGTATGTGCACTTTTTTTAATAGCTGTTTTTTATTTGTATTTACTATGCTACCTCCTGAAGGCCTGATACAGTAATTTATAAATTCGCTCATGACATGATTTCTTTAGATTATGTAGATAGATAGAAAAAGAAAGAGAGTACTTTTTTAATTGATTGATTGATCCCTGAGGGAATATGTCACAGCAGTATAATACACAACAAATTACAAGATCACAGAACAAGGATGATGCATGGATTACAATACACATAAGACAATAACTGAGTAAATTATAATATAAATAAGCAGTAAAAGAATAAATAAAGTGAAGGTCAGTAGATTGAGTAATGGCCCTATGAAAATAAAGGAATTGATGAATAAATAAATGAATGATTAAGTAAATAAATAAACAGAGCAGAGGAATGTGGAAGTGTTGTGTTTTTGCACAGTTATGTGGCAAATAGTATAATGTGTTTTATGTAAAATAATGGACATGGAAACTTTTTTTCCCTCATCCTTGCTGTTAGCATGATTGTGACTTCTTTCTCATTCTGCCTAAAAACTACAGTTACAGCAAGTTACCTCTGCACTTCTTCTCCTTGGCACATACTGGAACATTGGTGAAATGGAAAAATATTTCCCTACACACTAAACCTCCTGAGTTGAGACCGTCAATCCTCAAACCCACCATTCACAAAGGTGGGTGGGTATCCTTGTTGAGGAATGGAGCAGGATGGATCATTGGACCTGTGTAACATGGATCAAATCTTATCACGTTAAAATCTAACATTTGACTAATCAAACTCTTTTCAAAAATCTGAATGTTAGTGTCACATGTTAAATGTTTCAATGTTTTCTCTGCTACGCTTCTAAAAACAGTTTGGACCTGGTTTCACTAATTTAGAGAATTTTCACTAATTTTCAGTTAATATAAAATTCTGAAGTACAGTATATTTCTCTAAACTATTGGGATTCATGACTAGTCCATGTATTGTCATCAGTCTGTTAGACATTACTCATAGCTAACATGTACTAATATGCCACATATCTTGTTAGGAGCACCAAACATCAGTGGAGAGGGATCTGGGGAAAGTGATGTGGAGAGTGAGTTAGACACTCCATGTACACCACTGACCATTGATTCAGAAAGCAGTGAAACAACTGAAACTTCTACACGGCGCATCCTCTTTAAGCCACTGAACACAATCTACAAGGCCTCACTACACCTCAGGAGAGCCATGGTGCACACAAACCCACACTTAATCCAAGAACAGCATTCTTTTATTTTTTTGGCTTGGCCATTAGTGGTATTATTGTGCTTTTTAAATATTTATGCAGGTTCTGGCCTATCGTGGAAGTCTTTGGACATCTCTGCAGTGGGTGTGTGAGATCCTTTGGGACCAGTTTAGCACTATTGCATTCCTGGTGGAATGTAGACAGAGCTCTGAGACTCCCAGCACACTGACGCTAGATCAGTTCTACACAGAGTTCACACCCCTGCTAGCTCTGGCTTCAGAGCTGCTCATGGACATGATGGAGAAACTACAGGTCATTTCAGACAGTATACACTCATCCAGCATAAGCTTCTCACTGTAGATTTTAAGCCAGTAATTTGTTTGGTTTTTGATGCCGAGAGCTCTCTTTGTGTAGCAGTGGAAGGCATATGAAGAGGAAGGTGAAGAGCTGGAGGCCAGGCCTCTGAATGATGGAGTGCTGGTAGATCTGAAGTGGATGAACAATTTGGTGTTGTATACACTGGAGCTCCTCTTCTACCAGGCCAAATGGGAAACTCTTGCCCATCTTGCTTTGCTATACAACTGTTATACACGGTGAGCAGTCTCACTGAGAAAAGTAGAGCAAAGGTAGTAGCTCAGATGAAAAAGGACAAGGAGAGGACATTTTCACATTTAAAAACACCTTGATCTCTACCTGTCATATAGGATACCTCAGTCCAATGTTGTATACCGGTATCAGGGACAATATTGTTCTGAAATTCTGGTTTGCTGTTATATATTATCTTATTTTCCAATGATTCACATGTTTTATGCTTTGAATGTGTTATGTAGACAAACATGAAATTATATGATTACACATCATACCATAATTTGATAACTAGCCAATAAACTTTCTGGAACAACAGAAATGTGTTCACCTTATCGTCAGGAGATCGCAAGTTCAGATCTTAATGGTGCTACAGCAGCCATGGTTGGGAGTTAAAATTGCACGTGCTCTCTGGGTTACAGGGATAGCATTACTCTCACTTATCTGTCAATCCCAGCAACACTAGACAAATCATGGGCATCAGTGAGCTCATGCATACAGAAGATGGCAGGTATGGTTTTCTTCAGAGTGTTACACTGACATGTGATGCAGCATGGACAGCAGTTCAAAAAGATGCTGAGGTTGGTGTTACATGTTGTGTAATAAGGGGGAGTTAGCTGGTGGATGGGAATTAGCAAATGACCAAATCGTTGAGAACATGGAGGAATAAGTGCATAAATTAACATTCTTTTCAGAAGGTCGACATTTCTGTATCATAAATTCTTTATTCTAATATTTTGAGATACTGGATTTTTGATGTCCATGAGCTGTAAGCCAAAATAATTAAGATTAAAACAAAAAAAAAAGCTGGAAATATTTCACTTTATGTGAATCTATAAATCTAGAATATATGAAAGTTCCAATTTTTAAATTAAATTGTGGAAACGTTGGAAAAATGTCCACAATATTCTAATTTTGAAGATGCACCTGTCCTTTGTCTTTATTTTTGCAACATATAAAAAATGTTATAGAAGGTCAACAGAAAATGAAATCTGAAACAACAACAAAAAAAAGGAAACTAATGTCTTGTGTCCTGTATTCCAGGGAACACTACACTCATATGATAACCCCACTACTGGTATATGCTCAGAGAAGACTGCTGGAAAGAATAAGCTACTTTGGAGGCCCTTCAGTCCCTCAGCCACACTTCATCTACACAGAGTCCGTTACTGGAGAAAAGGTGAACCAAATGCTGCATGCATTTTAAATTATGAAATATAACATTTTTTTCTGTGCACTAGAGTAATCCTGTGTAATTGAAATTCATTCACCCATAGGTGACCTGTAGGAACTATTCAGGCAAGCAGCTGCTCTTACGTTCCAGTGTGGAGGGTTGGCATAAGAATACTGCAAGCAGTGCTACCTCTGAACCTCTGGAGGTGGCAGGTAAAGACTGACATGGATCAGAGCTTTCTTACTCCTCATATACTTGTTGCACTGTATGAGCCTCTCTATAACAAAGACACATAAGATGTTAGTTGTATTCCGAATAGATTTTCTGTGCAGATTCAGATGATTGAGAATAAATTAGTTTTGATAGTTTTTATGCTAGTATTTTAGGAAAATTCCTATTTTGCATTAACTGTCTGAGCAGTGGGGGCGCACGGTGGCTTAGTGGTTAGCACATTTGCCTCACACCTCCAGGGTCCGGGGCTTGAGTCACGCCGGGGCCATGTGTGTGCGGAGTTTGCATGTTATCCCCATGCGTTTCCTCCAGGTTTCCTCTGGGTACTCTGATTTCCTCCACCAGTCCAAAGACATGTATGGTAGGCTGATTGGCGTGTCTGAAGTGTATGAATGGGTGTGTGAGTGTGTACAGTGGTGTGAAAAAGTGTTTGCCCCCTTCCTCATTTCCTGTTCCTTTGCATGTTTGTCACACTTAAGTGTTTCGGAACATCAAACCAATTTAAACAATAGTCAAGGACAACACAAGTAAACACAAAATGCAATTTGTAAATGAAGGTGTTTATTATTAAAGGTGAAAAAAAATCCAAACCATCATGGCCCTGTGTGAAAAAGTGATTGCCCCCCTAAACCTAATAACTGGTTGGGCCACCCTTAGCAGCAACAACTGCAACCAAGCGTTTGCGATAACGTGCAATGAGGCTTTTACAGCGTCCTGGAGGAATTTTGGCCCACTCATCTTTGCAGAATTGTCCTAATTCAGTTACATTAGAGGGTTTTCGAGCATGAATGGCCTTTTTAAGGTCATACCACAACATCTCAATAGGATTCAGGTCAGGAATTTGGCTAGGCCACTCCAAAGTCTTCATTTTGTTTTTCTTCAGCCATTCGGTGGTGGACTTGCTGGTGTATTTAGGATCATTGTCCTGCTGCAGAACCCAAGTTCGTTTCAGCTTGAGTACACGAACAGATGGTCGGACATTCTCCTTCAGGGTCTCTTGGTAGACAGTTCCTTTTATCACGGCAAGTCTTCCAGGTCCTGAAGCAGCAAAACAGCCCCAGAC
>JAFFST010050978.1:13197-35036 GCA_022414735.1 Noturus placidus | reverse complement strand
TAGTAAGGGGGGCAATCACTTTTTCACACAGGGCCATGATGGTTTGGATTTTTTTTCAACTTTAATAATAAACACCTTCATTTACAAATTGCATTTTGTGTTTACTTGTGTTGTCCTTGACTATTGTTTAAATTGGTTTGATGTTCCGAAACAGTTAAGTGTGACAAACATGCAAAGGAACAGGAAATGAGGAAGGGGGCAAACACTTTTTCACACCACTGTATATATATATTTTTTTTAAACTGGTGTGGACTGATGCATAGTATAGGTGTACTTACTGACTATGTCAGGGTTGTACAATGTCAGGGTTATGCCGAACTGAACTATGTTTCTCATCAGCTACTGCACCTCACCATGTCACATGACTGCTTTCACTTGTTTCATGTTTTTGGTTTAATGAGTACTAATATTTAAGTCACATCTTGCACCTCACCCATTGTCCACCTTTTGTCTTACGTTGCTGTTCATTGCCCTTGTTTTATTCTTTAGTCCATTTAAGTTTTTGCCTTGATATCCTAGTTCAAGTTTTTGTGTGTCTAAGCTACGTTATTTGTATTGATTGTTTTTTCATTAAACTACAATCTGCACTTGCATCCGTCTCCACCTCTGTTAAGTGACATACAATTTGGAATAGGACAATGCAGAAGACATACACTGTGACCTTAAGGGGGAATGTAGAATAGCATGTGCAATGTGCAGTGTAGAATGTGTACAATGATAAATTATCTCATAGTGCAGTACAATAACAGTGTTTAAAGTGTTCCTAATGAGGTTGCTGAGACACTTGATGGCTTTGGGGTTCAAACTGTCCCTGAATCATGAGTGCCGATAGTTTTGTACCTTCCTTCTGAAGGGAAAAAAGGAGAACAGTGGATGTGCAAAGCACAAATATACATTTAAGAGTTTAGGATGTTTTTTTCTAAGTAAGTGAGTTCATTACTTGCTGTGATTTCTTCCTTTCCTTCCTACCTGCTCTGTGGACTACCTAACAGATTTCAGGTTGGATGATGTGCATATTACCAGGCTCTGCTTGCTTTGGATGGCATGCAGAAGAACATAAGTCCTGGAGGATGTTTGGTTTACAGCATATGTGCCAAAGTAAACCTAGCCTGCAGCAACAGCTGTACAGACATCCATAAGCTGTCACACCATAATACTCCCACCCTTTGGGTCCAGAGCAGAAACAAAATGGTACATTACAGGCTCACTCATCTTGTACACAAATTCAGGGAGGGATTTATTTCCTGTTGCTTTAGCAGTACTTATGGCTTGATTTTACGAACAGGCTGCCATTTGGGCTGCATCATTTATCATCAGCTTCTTTGACTTTCTTACCTGCTTGCACCATAAAACTGCAGATCAATGAATAATGAATCTGTTATACAACAGCCACTGAATGATGATGGCCTTGATCTCACACTATTTTCCTCTCCCAGGGTGAGTGCATGAGTGATGATAAGGATTTTTTCAGAGAACTATTGACATTATGCTGTGTATTCAGAGCGGTAGCAGACAGGAGAGCATGTATGTGGGCGTAGAGCTGGTCCTTCAGATGAGTGGCTGTGAAAACCACATTAGCACAAAATTCCCCATCATCAGATAACTTTCTGCAGTGAAGTGTCTCAAGAAATGTGCACAAGGCCTTGCAGCAATATTGCTTTATATGTGTCAACAGCATGCCAATACATTTCTAAATAACTACCTGCTTCTCAAAAGATCATTCCATTTGATTAAGCTTTTGAAAACGGGCCATAATGTCTGTGAAGCTATAAAAAGCACAAGATTTTTTTCTTACAAGCTCTTTGTATCTATCAGTGTATTAACTCCAAATAATGTATCCTCATTTGAAATATGAAATATGATTCATTTATCACATGTTCTTTCTTTTTTTCCTGATTAGCTGTTACCTGTTATCAATCATCAGGTGCAGAGAAACACACATATAACAGTATATTATCTAATATATTAACCATTACACTCATTATTATAGAAACGTTAAATTATTTTTAAAATAATATTTTATGTCAACATCCATTACATACTATAAATATAATATAATATTCCTCATTTGTAAGTCACTTTGGATAAAAGCATCCTCTAAATGAGTAAATGTAAATATAATATAATATAATATAATATAATATAATATAATATAATATAATATAATATAAATGTGTGGAAAAAGACCAGGTGACATTTTTCCAATCTTCAACTGTTCGGTTTCAGGGAGAGAAGCACACTGTAGCCACAGGTTTCTGTTCTTGGCTGACTGAGGGGAACCCGATGTGGTCTTCTGCTGTTTGGTGTTGTTCAATCTGTGATGCTTTCCTGCTTAACATGGTTGTAAAGTGTGGTTATTTGAGTTATTTGAGCATTTATTGGATACCAAAAATAAAACTGGAGTGCTAAACGAAAAAGCACAGAAGCACATTACAAAATAAATATAAATTCATTTGGAGCAAGACAGTTCACAACCTTTGAGATAAAGATAAAGCTCTTAATGAAATCAAGTTTAAAGACACACATTGATTTTAAAATGATTTTTATGAACGTAAAGCTCATTCTGGACTTGCTCCACATTACTGAACTTCTTCACCCTTACTCTCCAACCAGAACACCAAGATCCTGTAATCAACTTATTTTATCTGTCCCCCGTTATCGTACTAAGACAAAGGGTGATCAAACCTTTTCTGTGGTTTGTCCCAAACTCTCCCTTTTTACGTGAGGTCAGCTTTGTCTTTAGCTTTATTTAAATCCTATGTTTAAACTTATTTTTATGTTTTATCTTATGATGTTATTTAATGCGTTGTTATGCATACGATGTCGTACTTTGGACCAACTACAGATGTCTTTAAATGTGCTTTATATATAAAATTTGACTTCACTTTGACTTGATACACTATGAATTTATTTTGCTGAGTATTGCAGTATATTTCTGCTACATATGGGAAAGCACTCAATTTCTCCAAAGTAGCACGTTGCAGTGAAGCCGCAATGTGAGGAAAGTAGGTCTTAGTGCCGTGGCGTGCTTGGCAGCACTGTTCCAAATGCTGGGAATGTATTTCCCCCACATTCTTTACCCAGCTGTTTGCATGTGATTGAGAATAAGCATTAATTTGTGTGCATGTGTGAGGTTCCCCCCCCAATGGCAGTACAGCTATGTCACAGCTTGTTAACTCGGCATGCAAAAACATAGCCCTATTACTAAGGTATGTTTTTATTCTGTTATATATAGACAGTGTGAGTATTGCATCATGGAAGGTTACAGGTTGTGAGTACAAGCTCCTCTATGGGCTTCTGTCTCTGGAGTGTCTCTAAATGCCAGTGAAAGCATTAAAACCTGTGAGCAAATGCTAGTGCTTAGGCACACAGTACAGACCTCTTGTAGCGTGGCCTTTTGATCCAGTGCTGTTTTGAGTTTCCAGTTCAGTTAATTAAACAGCCTAGTCCAACAAGCCCTCTCATAATGAAAAGCAGACGCATTCACCCACAGCCACCGTCACTAAAACCAACAATAAACCCAGTTCCCTCTGATCTTTAGCTGAAAGGTACTTGCCGGACCTTTCTGCAGTAAAGTGTCACTTTAATTAAAGCTTTTAGCAGCTGGATGACAACGTTTTTATTGTGGTGGGTCATAAAGGTTGAGGAGGCTCTGATGCCCATCCCAGCATGACACTGAGCCGTTCCAGCTAATATAAAACAAGTAAGGGTCCTTGTCCTGTTGCCGGCTTTGTTCCTTCTTTGTAGAATTGCTTGAGACTTGTACAGAAGGTTTGAGCTACTCTTGTGTTTACAGAACTCAGTTGAGCCTGTAATGGTGGGTGGGGAAGCATGTGTATGTGTGTATCTGTGTGTGTGTGTGTGTGTGTGTGTGTCCATGTGTGTGTATGAGAGGGAGGTTGGGTCTGTTTGTCCTTGCATGTGCCTGGCAGCTTGTTGTTCACACTCTGCTTCTGCTGCAGGTGCAGTCTGCAGCTGCAGCTCTGCCACGTACACGGCAGCATGAATCATTTCCCCCCTTTTCAGAGCAGCATAATAAAAGCATATGGATGACATGAAAGCAAAGAGTGGGGGCCATGTTTTATCTGGATCCTTACTATGGCCCTCATAAGCTGGGTCCTTAGAAGAAAAGAAAAAAGCAACAGTACTGTAGGTGATGTGCTGTAAGGGAGGAGAGGGCAGCTAAAATCACACTCTTACTGCCGAGTTCACAACACTTAGGTAAATGTTTTTCTAGTCCTGACTCATCTCGGACTGTCACTGCTGTCATATTGTCCATGTGCGCTGAGGCACATGGCCCACACAGAAACAAACTGATAAAAGAAAATATAAAAAGGAAGCAAAAATAGACAGCTAGACATGGGCCACACAAGTAGAGCAAAAGAATGAGTCAGCACTGCGCATACAGTTCTGGATTGTTTTTTTGTCTGCTATGCCAATACACATCAAACCCTACACAGATTTTTTTCTTTCTTTTTTTTTTTTTTGAAAAGCTATAAGTGAGGTTTGTCTTTTAGCTTACCCCTCCCAAAGCAAATGTTGACTGGATCTGCAAAAACATAATCAAAATATGAGAAAAGTGTCATTTGAAGATGGACAAGATGTAGAGAACATAATAATTTAGACAGTAGTATATGTATGTGTGTGTCTGCATGCAGTTGGGCTTGCATCTGCATTTCTAACCTTATATTTCCATTTTCACACACACACACACACACACACACACACACACACACACACACACACACACACACACACACCTGACTATTTATGTATATAAGGATATCCTGTCACTCAGAGACATTTGAACAAGATAAGTCTGTGAAAGCGCTCTTTGCCTGCCTGTGTGATTTACAACATGAGTGTGCACCAAATAATATAGCCTACTTACAGTTACACATAAAGAGGAATATGACAATAATTGCATGTTTTCCTCTTCAACAGAATTCTGTGGTTCACCTGCTAAGATGGTGCTTGTTTTCTCAATACCCATGCTTGATCAACGGGGCTACAGAAAAAATCGCCATATAAATTGTATACAGTATACAAGTATTTGCTATAGATTATCAACATACAGACATATTAGCTTGTTAAATCTATAACACTGACTCCTGACAGTTCACGGTTTTGAGGAGGAAATCCCAGTTAGCTGTCTAGGTTGTTGCAAAAAAAAAGACAAACATGGAGGCATTCATGTTTTTTTCACACGTTGTAGGAAATTAAACGGAAATGAAAAATGATGTAATGCCGAGCTCCATCTTCCCACTTTTGAGAAAATTCGAATGCAGCATAAATTTTCAGAATAAGACACAAAAAAAAGAGAGGGGAATAGAAGTAGTGATGTAAGAGCAGAAGATGCAGTGCTCTCTCATTGTTTGTGTTCTTTATTTTACATATTTATTTCTGTCATTAGTGCCAATAGATTTAGAGTGCTAGGTCCTGCATCGCAATACCAAATTAGTATCTATGAATGCTAATACTGCATTAGCTAATTTGAGCCTGGAATGATTAAATGATGCAATGTTAGTGTATTGCCTGACTATGAAGCATTTTCAAGTGTGTAATCTGTGTGTACTTTAGCGAGGTATAAGCTAGCTAACTGGAACCAGACGCTGAAGACCTTGTGGGCAGTACACTTAAGAAAACACTGGGCTTTATCAGGGATATCAGTCACTCATTACTCCTATTTCTCTGTCAGAGTGCAGGCAATATCCCTTAGCGGCCATGTTTGCTTTCTCTTGTTACAAGTTCCACATGTGTTTCATCCATCTGTGTTGCTATAGGAGTGAAGAGAGATTGGTTTTCCACAGTGTCTAAAGCTTCTGTGATTGCTAGCATTGATTTTTAGTTAGAATTAGCCTCATTTTCATTTCAGCACTGGACCATTGTACCAGTTACAGAGTTATACCATGACATCTGGTGAAGATCTGAATGAAATATATTGGTATATAATTGATTGCTAGGGCCACTATTGGTTCTTTGTCAACCAAAATCGCTGACAAATGTTTAGGCCTGCAAAGTCCATACATCAAACAGAATAAGCCATTTACCACATGACCACTAGCACCTTGCTATTTTATTATGTTCATAGTTAATGGGTCTCAATAAAATAAAAGGATGCATCAGTACTGATACTGCCATCGGTTCCATACTATACTCATTTTTACTCTTACTTGTATTTAAATAAAATATGCTGATACCAACGTGATTTTATGTGACGTAAGCCTAGTGTACGTTATTCCACTAATGAACAGATTACATGAAATACCAATGATCTAGATATATTTCACAATTAATGATGGCGATTAAAGCAAACTGTGCTCTGAGAAAATATCAGGTACTACAGCTACTACATCTTCCTACAATACAAGTAACCTGATAAAACATCTCATGACATTGAAACTGAAAAGTGAAACGTGGGTTTAAATGAGAACGTGAGTGTGGCCGAACAGAGTGTGTAGAGAAGTATTAGCAAGCGTGGTCATGAAGGATGGGTGTAAGGTTCCATAATTTGTGTGTATTCATTTACATTTAGCAGACACTTTTATCCAAAGCGACTTACAAATGAGACACACTCACACACCAATGGTAGCAGAGCTGCATGCAAGGTGCTAGCTTGCCATCGGGGGCAACTTAGGGTTCAGTGTCTTGCCCAAGGACACTTCGGCATGGGATCACCCGGGCCGGGATTCGAACCACCAACCCCACGATTAGTGGACTAGTGGACAATCCGCTCTACCGACTGAGCCACAGACAAGCAAGGAGCTGTGAATTGAGTGTACAAAGAAACTGTCACATGTGAAGGACAGAAATTCAGAGAATTTCCTTTCCCCTTGCTTGCCAAGATCTACAGTTTGCAAGTCAAGATGCAAATAAGGACACCTTGTTCTCATTTTTAACGACCACACTCTCCACAGACTGATACTACTCTCCACATTCAGGTCAGCGACCCTTGCTGTCTCTATCAAATATACTGTTTAAACAGCATAACATCTTAAAAATAAAAGTCAGCACAAGGAGTTCATTGGTAGCAGCATATGGCAGCGACCTACGGCATGTAAACTGAGCTAAATAAAATGTTCCATCTCGAATACTTAATATTAGGTAGTTTATTCATTACAGAATAAGTATGAGTAACAATTTTGTTGTGTACCAAAAAATTAGTCATGCTTGATCTGAGAAAGAAAAAAGGTATTGATGTGTCCCTAATAAAATTGATGACATCTATTGGGAAGGATGGGCAATTTTACTGTGGATGGTCTATGGCATAATTGTGTTGACTGGAGTTTGAAGCTAGCTAGCCCTACTGCTAATAGCCAACAGCACATACCAAAGTAGAGCTGATTATTTAGTGTGAGCTGTTGTGTCTGCTGCTCACCCATTCATAGTCCGGCATGTGATAACACTGCAATTACTCAAATATAAGTGTTTACTGAGATGGCTGTAACTGAGGTAACTCTGGTAGCAAGACCTAACACCTCTCATTCCTTCAAATACTACTCACCTCCTCCCAAGTTAAACACAGCAGGCCTGCTAGGTGAATGTTGTTTGAACCTAATGTAATTTCTGGTAAGTCTAAAAATAAATGGCAAGTTGCTCATTTCTTGTCATTTTTTATTGCCAAGTCATAAAGTAGCATGGAAGAAAATTGGACTGAGCAGAGAATACAACACAAGGAGAATCTTAAAGAGATTTTTTTTTGTTTTTGTTTTTTACTGCCGATGTCCTCCTATCTTGGCCACTCTTACTTTTGCCTAATGGCTAATGCAACATGTGATATAAAGAAACACTTCTTCCTATTGTCATTGAAGTCATCACTGTGACTGTTACAGTGGTTATTCTTGTACTTTAAGCTGGCTTTGTTATGGAAAATTTTTAAATATCTATTTACCCAAAATA
Organism: Noturus placidus; assembly: GCA_022414735.1. Classification (NCBI taxonomy): domain Eukaryota; kingdom Metazoa; phylum Chordata; class Actinopteri; order Siluriformes; family Ictaluridae; genus Noturus; species Noturus placidus. The sequence continues at coordinate 27,137 of JAFFST010050978.1, read as the reverse complement.
CTGCATATTACAGATACCTGGAAATAGTCTCTGGATTATTTGCATTCTCTGTGTATTAAAAAAGGAGAATCCCTTGCTTTGTCAGTCAGTCTTCTAGCAAGGTCAGTATAGTCAGTGGTTTCACAAGTCCCTCCTATGCTGCAACCAGCAATATTCTGCCAGGTCTGCTCCATCAAAAGCAACACCAAGTTAAAAAAAAAAATAAAAAAAAATATGATCTTCTCTGCCAGAAGAAAAGACAGGGTCATGCTCCTGTCGTTTTAACCAGCTACATTCTGTAGAGAAGAGACTGCTGTAAAGCATGAATTACGATGGTAATGAAACAATGATTCTTCACAGAGCTGCATCTGGTGAAATATTATGTTTAAAGTACCTTGGGTGATGTCATGCACCAAATTCTCTGTAGATTAAAAATCCATCAACCCCTGAATAAAAAAAAGATGGGGTGAAAGAAAATAGCATGTGTTCAATATGTTTTCCGTTATGAGCACTGACAGGTTTGAGGAAAGGAGAGGGGGAATGGGATAAAGTGTAGGCAGATCAAACCGCAGGCACGTGGCAAAAACATACAAGTGCAGGTTGGGAAGGGTAGTTAGGTTTGAACCCAAGCCACTGATCACATTAACCACTAATTTATTATTTATCCACAGGTTGTTATTTCAGAAGACCAGGAGCATGTCACAAAACATTTGAATTATTTAATTTGTTTATTAATAATTAATATTATGACCATGACTGGTTCCACTACCTGCAGCACAAACACAGAAATTTTATTCTTAATAGTAGCAGTAGCAGCAGTATGCATTGTAATAGGCAGTATGTGAGAATGATCTTTTGGTATACTGTGCATATCTGTAATTTATGGTAGCAGGAGGCATTAAATCATTGTGCACTTTATTATATGGAGTCAGGAATTTAATCATGGCCACGAACCATACCAGGGTTCAAGGTACATGCAGACAGGTTTAATACAGTCATATCTAAATCCATAGGATAAAAATAAGCAGGCACAATAATGAACAATGTGAACTTTAACAGAAAACACTATGGCTTGGTAACATATGAAGCATTCAACAACCACAATGACACAAAGAACACAATAAATAGAGAAATAATTTAGGACTAAACACAGAAAAGGTGAACACAATAAGGCAACAACCCAATGATAAGACAGAGGTGGAGCCAAGAGACAAACAGAAACCAAGACACCTGGTAATGTAAACAAAATCACATGACCTGAGAGCAGGAGCTGTTGCATTGGGAATTGCACCGCACTGTGAGAGGGGGTAATTTGTGACACAGTCATGTGACTAACTGTTAGTTAATTTCACTTGTGGATACATTTTTCTCAGAATCATTTTAGACTTCTTTGCTTTTATTTTACAAAATGTTACTTCACTGTGTGCTTGATTGCAGGATCTAGTGTAACAAAATAGCACATATTGAGAAAATTGAGCTGCAAAGTCTGCAAAAAGTGTAAGCTTGTCCGGTTCAAATCCTGTCATAGTGTTCTATCATTTGCCCTACAAGGACGCATGAGACATTAGGTAAGAGACTCGTAGGCCATTAGGCAGACATTACTGATAGCCTAAGTGTCTGTAAATTTGATTCTGCTGATTATAACGTTCCATTCCAAACATGATACGCAACCACATTTCATCAAACATTTAATACATTTGTATCATCATGAAAGTGTTGTACTTTATTTTTGTCCGATTTAATTGTTCTCTCTGAGTATACATTTTTACAGTCTATGTTTATAGCTGTCATATTTTAGGCTGCTCCAATATCTTAGTGATATTGCTTTCCTTATATCACTATTGAAGGGTATAATGATCTTGGATTTGTCAGTATTTGTCAAGCATTGTGTCCTAGCAATGTCTGGGCCTGGAGTGTTAGGCATGTGTGGGCAAAGGGATGGATGGATAGAAGTATAATAAGACTTGTGGTTAACAAGATCTGTGTCTGCTGGATGTTTTTCTTGGAGCAGTTTGACAATCTGCTACTTGGGAATGAGACTGGTCAGGTTGAGAGTGACAGAAATTGAACTGAAAGTAATACATGAATACATGAAGGCCCATCTCCCCTTTTGAGTTCTTTAAGGATAAAGAACCAACTGTGAACAAATGTGTCTAAAAAATTTACTGACTTAAGATAATAACTTTATAAATGTGTAAATAATTTTGCAAGCTATATTGATTTTCCCCAAGTTCAGTATTTTGATAGATTTATGACTATATTTGCCTAGAGTTAGGGCTATTCCAATTATGATTTTTGACATGTAACCCCAATTAACTCAGTTTCAGTTCTAATTTGTGATACTACAAAATGTGATTATCTAAAACTATGCTATAAAATGTTCTAGAAAGTGAATGCTTTATGCATGGCACTGTATTATAATTGGGGAGAAGATCATGCTCTGATAATCAACATCGCTTTTCACATAAAGTCAAAGGTTCCCAGATAAAAACAAGCTAGTCTAACAGTGCTGGCTTACAATTAGTGAACATTTAATTTATGGCTATTTATTCAAATATGAAAAATTCCTATACAGCTATAGTCATTCCATGTCATTCGTGCTGTGTTATGCAGCAGAGTCCTTTGTTCACCTGATGAACTCAAGTATTAAAACTAAATCTATGTAATTTGAAACATCTACTGAAAGATTTATGACTCCCCTTGTGTAAGTGCACAGAGAGGTCATGCCATGCTTTTTCAGATGAAACTATACAGAAAAGAAATGTTATGCATGTTATCTGATCTAACTGATCAGCTAGTGTATTATTATTATTATTATTATTATTATTATTATTATTATTATTATTATTTACAGTGTTGCTTATAACTGTACTTTTCTGTTTTTAACTATAATCACTATAAAACTCTAGCATACCTCTCTGCTCTTAAAATTTTAAAAGGCCCATCAGGACAGCAATTCATACTTCCTGGACACATTTATTCCATTTTTAATAATTTCCACTAATGTATATCTTTATAACCCCTTTTCACAAGTGCCTTAAAAAAAGAACCTACATGAAATGAATTTGTGCACGTGTTTAGCAAATAGGGGCAAGATTTGTTAAATTAACCTCAACTATTTTTGTTTAGGAGCTTTATATTGCGTGCTGCTCAACTGAAGGTGAAAGTCCAGATGTGTCGTACTGGCCCAGAAAGCCATGATCTATGCAGCTAATTCAAAAAGACCCACAGGGCTCAAAACATCACACTGAACACACACAGCAGTAAGTGAAACCTAATCATTCGCCAAACCCTGGGTGCCTGATTCTGATTTAGTTGTGGAAGCGCTGGCACACAGTTTAGGTTCCTCAGCTGAACCCAGGCCTTTCAGCACGCGAGCTCGTGGGGGAGAGGCTGCCAGTGTCCTCGGCTGAACTTCGTCGGCTGACTGATTTGCTCCAAGGCTGAGGCAGACCCTCTCTCCAGCTCCAGCAGGTGCAGAGTGTTTCTGACATGAGCCAGAGCGTCAGGTTCCCTCCACTATTCTAAAGGTTTCTGAATAGTGACTAACTAGATTGCATCAGTTTGCATCACTTTTGGTTGGTTGAAGTTTTATGTAGTAATAACTGAAAGCATCAATAGGTATGGAAATTGTTTGTGCTATATCATTTACTCTAGTTTCCTCTGCTGGAAAAGTTCCACAGATCAAAATTTCCATCTGAGTACCAGAGTTCCACAATAACATCTGGTTACTGGAAACTTGAAATGTAATATAATGAAAATAGACTGAAGTATAGTTGTATATGGTTGATTCACAAATAGTTAACATTTTTTCATAGGCGAATTTACATAATCATATGTCATATTGTGCAGTGTTTATCTTTCACATGGCTAGGAAAAGATAAAAAAAAATTCTATGATATAAAAGTACATCTAGTTCGTCAGCAGTGTTTAGAGCACAAAGTGATAAAGTGCAGTTATCCACAGTGGCGAGAGCAGATGCACCTATGCCATGTGTTTTTTAGGAGCATTCCTGCTGGATGAGGCAGTGGACTATTGGAACATTTTGTGGTTCTGGGAAGCTGGATCGGAGTCAGTGACTGGAGGGGAGGGCCATGCAATTTTTAAAGTCCATGCTTTCATTGAGAAAAATGTCCAGCTCAAGCCACTTGTGCAAACACACCCACCCAGTCAGAGCTTTCAGGCAACTGTGCTTGGTGCAGGTTCATATCAGGAGTTAGGAATTGCATTTCCATTAGGAGCTCACCATTATTTATCTGTGTGGGATGAGTTGTCTGTTTGTTTAGTCTACAGTCTGAAGAAACTGGTTTAAACAGAGTGGTGTGATCACGTATTTACAGTAACTGTTTGTGATGTTCAACTAGGCTGAGAAATAGGAGGTATGTGTTTGTGAATTTCAGCATAAGCTACAGGTTGAGCTGTGTTTATAAGAGACAGCAAAAGACAAGTGTAAGGATGTGTGGGGGCAACACATGCCTCGGCAGGTTTTATTATCATTAAATCCAGCTGTGAGTTCAGAGTCTAATTAGGACTAACAGGTACGTTATTTATATGCCTAGACACTAAACCTTAATGCAGCCTAACAGCATCATGCTACATGAATAAAATATAATTAAATATTATTTATGATTAAACTTCCCAACATTTACATAAAATGCCTGAAATATAAGATAAAAAGGGCCTACTAAAACACATTCCCCCCCCCCCTTTTTTTTAGATGCCACAAGGGTGCGCTTTTGTTGCATGCATGTTGGCATATTAAAAAATATACCTTATAATTCATGATTTGTCCTAATAAAAGACTAATAATGTGAACCGCTGATTATTTTCTTTTCATGATTATTGAAAACTGCTGCCTGTCTGACATCATATTATGAAAGTATTTTGCAGTGTAAATAACGTGATATATTTTGCTGACTATACAGAAATGTGTATGTAATTGATTGCATGTGACCGTACTGAATGTGTTTTGTTTATGGAGTGTGAATGTGTACATGAGCAGAAAACATGAAAAAATGTATATGGCCTTTGTGTCTGGTTGAGGTGTGTGTGTGTGTGTGTGTGTGTGTGTGTGTGTGTAATTCCAAACATTTAAGTTAATATAGTACATTAATTAATTATTAAAATGTAATTAACATTGAATGATTAAATAAGAAAATATTTTACATTTAATCACTTTAAATATTGAAGATGAAGTTATGTCACATAAACCACTGAAAGAGAAAATTATTACTTTTTAAGTAATATTATTTTAAGAAACTTATAATACTGTTTCTGATGATTTCATATTATTTATTTATATTTTCTTGTTAATGTTTACTTAAGGATTGTATTTCTGGAGATTACATACATTCACTCTCTCTCTCTCTCTCTCTCTCTCTCACACACACACACACACACACACACACACACACACACACACACCAAAAAAGGAGTGACTCCAGTAAGTGGAATTATTGGAGTAAAAGTATACCATGCATTTATTCAAAGCTTTACAGTTTTTTAAAATCACTTTGGCACTAATTTCAGAACCTTGATGTCATTTTTCAAAACTCTAGACACAACACTCACAAGGGTTATAACTTGCATCACAGGCTGCCTAATGTTCAAAACATTAAATTGTGCATTCATATCTTTAAATATAATCATTGGTTCAAATAACTAATTTATCATGAAATACCATAGGATTTAAATCACCCACACACAAGATACCAATAGTTTCAGTGTGTAGTTGTTAGTACATTCATCAAATATTGTAGTGCAAATATGTGATACATGTTTCATTATGGTACTACACCAAAATACATCAGTTTAAATGGACTAGGAGAGAAAACGCTACAGACATGGTGTAATTATTGAACAAAATCTGAAATGTATTGATGAAATAAAATCTAATTAAAACATAGGTTTCATTGAATCAAAGGAAAATTAATTAGCTACAAAAAAAGAAAAAACTCTACAGTACAGTATAATGTCAACTGCCTGGTTCCTCACCTGGCTTACTGTAAAAATCATTACTGTAAGGATTCATTACTGTACTTCTATGTTTCCATTAACCCTGTCTTGTGAATTTGACCAGAGGTTCTCATCCACATCATAATGGATATTTTCTTTAGCTAAACATCTTGGGAAGAATCTTCGGGCATGGTGAATCAATATGCCGTGATGCCATTGCATGCATCATCCATGGCCTGGATAAGGGTGACTTGCTCATGAGGGTGCCTATCATATACTTTCTTGAAACCTTGAATCCATGCTTGCTCCTGACATTAACCTACACAATGAAATTATGCCAGGTCACACCATCAGCTCTACAGACCTGATTTAGCTCATCAAAGAAGGTTACAATGAGAGCTGCATTACGCTAACTTGTCATCGGGAGCAACTTAGGGTTCAGTGTCTTGCCCAAGGACACTTCGTCATGTGGAGTCATGTGGGCCAGGAATCGAACCGCCAACCCACCACACATCTTCCAATATAGTCCCACACGTTGATGTTGGCCTCAGGTTGTTCAGGTACTTGGATGGTTTCCTGGTGACCAATGAAATTCCTGTCTCATCCAAAAAAAAATTACTGTATTTTCCGCTCTATAAGGTGTGGATTATAAGGCGCAGTCTCAATTACGGGGTCTATTTCTGTACTTGACCCATACATAAGGCGCACCGTGTTATAAGGCGCATACGGTTGTTACGCCAACCAAAGTCGCACAACATATTTACAGATTTTGGAACTTAGTCCACACATAAGGTGCACCGGATTATTAGGTGCACGGAAACGGCTTCACTGTGTCTGCATTTCTTTCAAATGGCACACAGTATAGCTGTTTTAGAGACACCTGGTGCCTTTTCAGCATACATGCAATACTGTAGTTGGCAGACTTATGGCTTCCACACTGTGTAACATGTCGTCCTTGTCCAAGATGTGCTGCTGAATGTCTGTAAGGCGAATATAATTTCTGGCCCAATTTAACCACAGCCTGCTCTTGTTGGTCAGTCAGAATTTTGCCTCTGTGTAATGTCAAATCTGAAAACATTGTCTGGAAAAGTGGAACATGAGATCACAGAAACAGTGTCTGACAAAGAATGATGATGAAATATTACATTTATCGATAATCTAGTCCAATTGGTTCATGTTCCACGGTAATTGGTGTCAATGGATCTCATTATCCAGAAACTTTCATGATCTAATCATGGAATATTATTTGTCAGTTTCTGAGTAATGCAACAGTTACTTATCATTTTGAGCAGTTGTATCAGTTGATATTGAGATCACTGTAATGAAATGAATAGACATTCGTCTCAGATGTAATGTGTGAATTTCATTTTGAAATGGTAACACTTTGATGATATGTTGTGTCATTTTGAACAAGTGATTTTAGTTCCATGGACAAATGTTGTAAGGGTTATGTGTGTTGTATCCAGGCAATTGGAAAAAGTGTTAGAGTTTTGAACAATGTGCATTTTGATCATCGGTTGTGAGTCTTGTGTCTAAATTTTTTACAAATTACATCAAGGTTCTGAAATGAGTGCCAAAGTGATTGTAAAAAAAAACTGTAATGTTCATTTAGTGAAATAGTTTAGGGAGTGTGTGACTCAATAGACTTTGGTAGGTAACTACCTGTATAACATTAAAGCTTAAGCATTCGTAGGCAGATATTTTTTACTTTGAATCTGTAAAAATTAGAAAATTCTAAAAGTATCAGTGTGTGTGTGTGTGTGTGTGTGTGTGTGTGTGTGTGTGTGTGTGTGTGTGTGTGATCACTAGTTTTTACTCCCCGATCAAGGCTTAAGCTTCTACAGTCCTGTCTTTTTGCAGAATGTGGAGCACTCTGAGCACTGTAACTATAGGAGACTCTATCTGCAGCATTCCACCTCCTTTCAGATGACCTGCTACACATCTGTGAGCAGTAGCCCATCTCTTACTCCTGTCAAATCCTACCCCTGTGACCTGCAGGCTGCTGTCAAAATACACAGCCTTGGCCAGCTTGGCCAACTTTTGAATCCTTCTTTGTTTTAGGCATATGCTATGATTTTTCATTTCTGGCTGGTTGTTCTCACTTTTATTTCAATAGAACTATCCTGAATTGATGACTCCATTGGAAACTCATTTGCTTCTGGACCCACTGAAAGCCAAGTTGACTTTATTGTCAACTGCTGGGTCCAGACCTACATTCCTCACTCTAAAAACTAAATTATTTTTCTACACACATTAGATCTACTGTAGTTACTGAATAATGTGCATTAACATTAAAGGGGTAAAACAAAATCAATAAAAACACACTTACAACCTTAGCACAAAGGAAACACATCATCATTCCCCTAATAGGCTTAAAGACATAATAATATACCCAGATATTTATATTTGCATATATAGTGTATACACACACACACACACACACACACACACACACACACACACACACCGAGATATACAGTATATATACCAGCTAAACTCAGATTAAAATAAAAAGAAGTCTATGTTAAATTATGATACAAGATTGGCCTTAAACCATATAATTAATTACTAATTATATTTCAGTATCAGGTATTCAGTAAAGGTTGGGAAACTCTGAAAGGCTCTTGATTTTGGCAAATGAAATTTTGTGGATGTTTGTTACTTGAGAGCTTACAGAAGCAATTCCATTGCTGCCTGTTTTATCCTTTGTTAGATTGCAGCTGATCTGTGACACATGGGATGAGTGCATGTCAGCTCTCATTAAAGTGAACTAATAAACATAGTCCTTTAAAACAGCAGGGCTTTATTCATTCTCTCTCTCTCTCTCTCTCTCTCTCTCTCTCTCTCTCTCTCTCTCACACACACACAGCTCAGGGAGTTAAACACACTTCCTTAGCCTCAAAGATGATTCAGCCTACATAATATAAGAACTTAATTTTTGACAAATGGTTTTTATTTTACTATTATACTTTATTGTGTGGTGGTGAGATATTTGCTGCACCACTCCTGCAGAAGAAATATGTATAAGCCATGAGTCATGAAATCAACAAGCTTACACTTTACGTAAAAAGCAACCCTTATGACCACAGCCCCTCAAAAGTAGACTATGAAAGGTTGCTGCTGTGTCAGCATTGTCTTTTTTTTTTCATTTAGTTGAGGAGTTGAACAAATGGCTCAAAAGCTACATTCAGTATAGCAATGTATAATTTATTTATTGCAAATGTTATTATTGTTAAAATAAGCTCTTCCCAGAAAAAAGAAAGGGGGAAAGGGGGAGGGGGGTCAAAAAGAAAGGTGGTAAAAGAAGTCTTAACATTAACATATTAACATCCTTGAAATGAAATGTGTGTTACTGGTGTTGTAAACTTTGGAAGTATACAAATGCATTTTCTGTCTTAAGAGTTATCTTCTTTTTGGACACAAATGCACTCAGAGAGTGGTCTTGCAGCAGTCTTGTGCCATGGGCACTGGTAAATTTACAAGGAGGTAATTAAGCTAATATGGAACCTACAGAAGAGTGGAAGTTGATCTGCTTGCGAACCAATGTATTGTCCAACAAGGTTTATTGCACAGGGGAGAGAAAATGCTTCAGGCCGGATCTGTTGGTGCACGATTAACCAAATCTATAGTCTTATGAATTTCAGCTGCTCCCACTGCTAGGGCTGACACTACAGTGCATTCAAGAAACTTTGTAATCAGAGTGTTGATCACCCCATTTGTGCTGAACTGAACATGGTTTTGCTATTTGGTAATGTTATTTACGGGGGCTTCCATGCCAGCTACTAATCTCACCAGACCTACTGTCCCCAATGAACAGGTCACAGGTCACTGTGGAACAGCAGACCACACACTTTTAAATTTTGGGAATGGCTTTATGCACAAAAGGACAGTCACAAATTCGAGGACATGCTTTCTGTACACACAAGTTGTATGCAGTAAAATAGAAAGCTTTTAAACTTTATCTTGCAACATGAACAGTGTTTTGGAGATTTTGCAGAATGCTCTTGCAGAGGAAAATAAATCCAGGCTAGCCCTGTGTCCAGTGAAGGATCATGTCAAAGTGATATGTCAAAATGATGGCCATTTGGTGGGTCACTGCCCAGTTGTTTGTGTGCATTGGGGAACACCATAAAGGGGATCTGCTGTCTAATGACAGGTTAGCTTCTAGAAAATACCATTTGACTCAAGCCATGGCTAGCTCTTGAGGAAGAGGATTATCATTTGCATACATTTGTAAAGAAGAGATCACCATTTTCATTTGTCAGATTTTACAGACTAAATGTTGCTTACTTGCAGACCATGTGCTCTGTGGTGAGTTTGAGTAATTCTCACCCTTAGAAGAGAGAAAGATCAGAATGTTGGGTGATTCATATTGTGTGTGTGTGTGTGTGTGTGTGTGTGTTGGGTGATTAGTGAACAGTATTAAGACACTGAGCAACTCTTGTCCTCAATGGAGAACAATACTAAAATTCTGACAAACAAAGTGCGCTATCAGTACATGTTACAAACCCTTATGATGACGTTGATTAATACAGTTGTCCCCAAATGTTTACATACCACTTGCAGAATCTGCTGAATCGTAATACTGTTATTAATACATACCCTTGATTCGTAATACTGTGTGCCGTTACCTGGATGATCGTGCCCCCTCCCTGGGCATATAAGTTACCAGAATTTTTTTGTCACTTTCAGATATCAGAGCTGATATTATTTAGATCTTTTGCAGTATTAATATCTTAACATGCACTATTTAACTATTTTTATTACGTGTGATAGTGACAAATCATCTGTGAAACCGAATGCTAATGTTTGTTACAGTCTGACATTTTAGATGTTTTAATGTAGCAAGTTTAGACAGAAATGCCATGCAACAATGAACATCAGGATAATGGTGTCTATGACACATTAAGATGGTTTGGAGGTGCATTTTTTGGAGGTGCATACACCTTGGAAGACAGCCTTTGAATGGTCCATGAGTGTGGACACCATTTATCCTTAAGGGTATACAAATGTAAGTGGAATCTTACAGGTTGATTGGGCAATACAGACTTTCACTATTTCCAGAGTTTAATTTCTTGTCCACACTGTGATGTCTGTACAGAATCTGAGGTTTTAAATCACTTTAAATCGGCTGTGGCTCAGTCGGTAGAGCGGGTTGTCCACTAATCGTAGGGTTGGCGGTTCGAGTCCCGGCCCGCATGACTCTACATGCCAAAGTGTCCTTGGACAAGTGGAGTCCAAGACACTGAACCCTAAGTTGCCCCGATGGCAAGTTAGTGCCTTGCATGGCAGCTCTGCTACCATTGGTGTGTGAATGTGTGTGTGTGAATGGGTGAATGAGACACAGTAAAAGCGCTATATAAATGAGCCTTTTACCATTTTACTTAGCCTTAAAACCAGCAGTCTGCTTTGGACTAATTCTGTCTGAGCTATTAGGTTAATTGCCCATTGAGTCAGAAGTGTAGACATATAAAGGTTCTGTCCTTCACTTATTCCTCCAACATTGAGCCATCTCAAAGGCCTCTCTAAAAACATCCCTTGACATTTATGGCATTTACATTAATGAGAAGATATAATACTGGGACACCCTTATTCCCAGCCCTCTTGTAGTCTGTTAAACACTACAAGAAATGTATTCAGATGTGCCAAAGTAAGCATGGAATGAATTAAAGATTGTTACAGTTTAAACAAATATAGCAGTCGAGATTGGAAAAGTGAGTTGATTTTTATAGACCTTCACATTTCAATAACCCAAAACTAAAACTGGCTAATACTCAGCATGCAGTGTTGTGCAAAAAAATCTTGCCTTAGGACAGAAATATGTTTGTTTTATACATTATGGGATAATTACTTTTCTATGCATCAATGCAACATGAGTTTATATTTGAAAAGGATGGCGAAGAAATCCTAGTATGAGTCGAGTTTTATACGCCTGACTTTAAAATGAGCTGCTTCCTGCAAGCAAATGTGCTGGAAAGAAACCCAGAGAGCCCTCCATTCATTTTCTATTAATATTACACACAACATTTCACTTCAATAATGCAGACACCAGAATGAATGTTTTTTAAATAATAAAGCTGAATTCTGTTTCCTCACCAGTGGAACCCCTGAGGTCATTTGGTGTGTACGTGGAACACTGGCTGACTTTAAACAGGAAAGCATGACGACCACAATTCACACCACTTTGTTTTTCATGCTGACATGCAGTCAAAATAACGCCACGCCTGACTCTCTGTATGTGCAAATCCCCAGGCCAAAAGGGACACACTGTGTTTTGTTATTGTTGCAATTCATTACATGCCGTTGTGACAGCCGTCTTATAAAGCCACAGTTATTAGCAGTTTTGGTGTCTCATTTCACGTACATCTCACACTGTGATTAGGCATAACAGGAAGTGAACTCTTGGATCTGGGTCAAATTGCAGTTCCTGTTTCGCCTCCTTCAGCCCAGTGACACGTGTTGGATTGTTTACTACACAGTGACCCAATGAAAAGTCAGGTACAGGTCCAATGTGGATTAAAAACCATGTGTCTTTAAAGAAAAAGATCAGTTTTTTAAATCTCACTTAAGTATGTATGCTTTGTGCAGACTTAATATAATGATCAGAAATGAAAGATAGATAGTTCTTTGATTTTAAGTATGCGAGACAAAAAAAAGTTCTAAGGCATGAATGATGCAATACACCAAAATTCTTTGTTGTGATCTCAGAAAAAAAAACTTTTGTTCAGTTACAGTTGAGTGCAAAAATTTGTATCTCCCATGGGATCTGAGTGAAAAAAAGGAAAAAGGACTACATGTTTACAATTTTCTATGAAAAAAACAGAATTCCAAGAAGATCAAAAATTTGTTTCGACCAACCATTCAGCAATTCATCTATACAGATGAATTTTAATAGTTTTGTGTACTAAGTTCTCATCTGGTTCTGTGGTTAAGCATGACAGAAAGAGGTGCAGGTGTGTATATTTGTCGATGAGCTTATGAGAACAAGACATGAGAGTAACTCATACAAGAGGCATAAGCATATAAATAAGCACAAAGCCTGTCTGCAGTACACACTGCTGACTTGTTGCAGATAGTATAGAACATTGAGTTACTTGCCTTCTGAAAGAGGAGGGGTGTTTCCTGACTTATTGTGCATGCTTGGGGAAGTGTGTTCGGTGTAGTATGGTGACCTAGATGTAGTTTACTGCATGAAGCTCTGCCTTTCTGCATTTTTATCTCTGCCTTTCTGCAGCTGAAATGTGCAGGTGCTGGAAATCAGTGGGCTCAGTCTGGCCATGGTCCAAATTTATACTCCGACTGAAAAAACAGCTTAAAGTTAGACTGTAAGTATATTTCTGTGTTGAGCAGCACAGCTTGAAAAATTATTATTATTATTATTATTATTATTATTATTATTATTATTATTATTATTATTATTATTATTATCTCTCCTTCCTGTACTAAAGGCTCAAAGAATCAGTGGCAGCACCTTTTCTAATCTTTTCTGACCCACCTCTTCTCTGAGCACTTAATTAACCCCTAAAATGCCAACCTCCACATTATTTAAAGAAAAGAAAAGAAAAAAAAACCCTTACCCTGGCTCTTACACCTCTACTCTGCAAGCTTTGCTTTTCTAGAACTCAATTATAAATCTTGCATGGTATCACTACTTGTATTGTTCTCTGCTTGACATATCACTTTGATGTCCTCATTTGTAAGTCACTTTGGAAAACGCATCTGCTAAATGAATAAATGTAAATGTAATAGTCTGGGATAGGGGAAGAGTAAAATATTGAGATGTTTTAGGTACCCTGAGTTTTCAAACTTCTGTGTCCATCCATCCATCCATCCATCCATCCATCCATCCATGTGTAACAAAGATATTTTAGCTTACAGTGGTGTGAAAAAGTGTTTGCCCCCTTCCTCATTTCCTGTTCCTTTGCATGTTTGTCACACTTTAGTGTTTCGGAACATCAAACCAATTTAAACAATAGTCAAGGACAACACAAGTAAACACAAAATGC
>JAFFST010050978.1:0-12640 GCA_022414735.1 Noturus placidus | reverse complement strand
GTTCTTTTTGCTCAGCAGTGGTTTTCTCCTTGGAACTCTGCCATGCAGGCCATTTTTTCCCAGTCTTTTCCTGATGGTGGAGGCATGAACGCTGACCTTAACTGAGGCAAGTGAGGCCTGCAGTTCTTTGGACGTTGTTGTGGGGTCTTTTGTGACCTCTTGGATGAGTCGTCGCTGCGCTCTTGGGGTAATTTTGGGCAGCCGGCCACTCCTGGGAAGGTTCACCACTATTCCATGTCTTCGCCATTTGTGGATAATGGCTCTCACTGTGGTTCGCTGGATTCCCAAAGCTTTGGAAATGGCTTTATAACCCTTTCCAGACTGATAGATCTCAATTACTTTCTTTCTCAATTGTTCCTGAATTTCTTTGGGTCTCGGCGTGATGTGTAGCTTTTAAGGATCTTCTGGTGGACCTTACTGTGTCAAGCAGCTCCTATTTAAGTGATGCCTTGATTGTGAACAGGTGTGGCAATAAACAGGCCTGGGTGTGACTAGAGAAATTGAACTCAGGTGTGGACAACCACAGTTATAGTAAGGGGGGCAATCACTTTTTCACACAGGGCCATGATGGTTTGGATTTTTTTTCACCTTTAATAATAAACACCTTCATTTACAAATTGCATTTTGTGTTTACTTGTGTTGTCCTTGACTATTGTTTAAATTGGTTTGATGTTCCGAAACACTTAAGTGTGACAAACATGCAAAGGAACAGGAAATGAGGAAGGGGGCAAACACTTTTTCACACCACTGTATATGATAGTGTCCGGTTTCCATTTGTGTTTGTAAGTTAAGTAAATCTCTAGACTGGGGAAATTCAGCTACTGATTTTTTTCACAACTCTTTTATCTTAAAATCAGCATCATTCTCATCAAGTGGAAAATGAACGTGCAAAATCTCTTTATGGTAGTACGGCTCTCCAAATACAGTTCATCTGTTGTAGGGGATTTAATACTTTGATCACTTTCATAGACATGAAAGATGGGGAGAAAAATAAAGCTTCAGTACAAATGACAAATGACAGAAGTGGTAAGGCTGTTCCTTTATTTATTTATTTTTATTTATTTTTATTTATTTTTATTTTTTTTACAAACACTTTAAGATCTTATTGAAGCTTCTCTGATAAATATTGTCTTTGGAAAAGGTCCATATGTTTCTTTCTTTGTCTCCATTCTTTTCCCTCCTGATGAAACTGTGCCAAGCAAAAAAAAAAAAAAAAAAACTCTTCCAGGCCTTGAGCATTCTCAAGTGGTCTGAGTTATGGAAAGTAGCACAGAAAAAAAAGAAAAAAAGGGAAAAAAATGCCCTCATGATACTCTGCCAAGATGGATACTATAATTCATTTTCTACAAAACCAGCATTAAAAAATGAGCACTTTGTTTGACAAGAATTTAAATGTTCAGATCGAACTTGTAAACAGAACCAGAGACCACTGCTTGACGGTGTCATGGAAAGTCAGTGGACTTGTCAACACTGTGACTAAATGCTTTTGTTTATAGATGTGTATGTTATTTGCAGTGACTGAGTCAAGAATGATTATCTTGGTTTCACTGGTTGTTTGCTGTCAGTGCAATTCTTTGTAAAATAAGCCAGAATTGAAAGAATATAGTCTTGACTGATCATGAGATACTCTCACTGATTGTGGCTTTGTTTAGCCTCATAACTACTGTGTATGAACTAAATTTGAAGTATGCAGGTATTTGTTACAAAGGGTGGGGTCCATGCACAGGGATTTTCAGTTGCAGACCTGGAGATCAAGTTCACTAAGGATTTTATAATTACAGCCCAATAAGGAATGTTGGAACTGGGAAGACTTGAAGCAAAGAAATGTTTCCCCAGAAACATGACAGCTTCACTATCCTCTCTTAGCAACTGTGATGACTTGATGTCAAGTGGGGCACTGTAATTACTGAAATGGCTTTTCTTTGTGTGTGTGCGTGTGTGTGCGTGTGTGTGTGAAGGGAAAATCCTGAATCTCAGACTACATGCTGTGTGTGTGTGTTTGTGTGTTTGTGTATGTGTGTGTCTCAGGGAGATTGGCCTGTGATATGTGCAAGATTGAGTGAGCTTGTGTTTGTGTCTGTGTGAGGAGCATGACCTCTCAGTGGGACCACATAGCCTCATGGTGTCACCATCTTTCCCATGGCCCCTAATCAGACAACCGGCATCATTAACAAAATATGCTGCACTTTTCTATTACAGTTATCCATATTGTCATGAGTTTTGCTTATTGATACTTTTTTTTCTTCCCTTGCTGGGCCCTTATCCAGGGTGACTTGCATAGCTCACATTTTTGTATACTTCTTGTTTGCACAGCTGCCGCTGTACTGGAGGCAGTCTGCTTTCTGTGCGTCAGTGCCGATGTGGCTGCTCATGCCATCTGGTAGCTGTGAAGAAGTTCCCTTGAAGTGAGCCTCAAACACCATATGGGGCTTCAGAGTGGCATCTAATGGAGGTGTGTGACCAGTGGTTGCTTCTTTTACTTTCCATCTTCAGGTAGGGAATGTTCTCAGCTGTCAATATAGATGCAGAATTTGTGTCTCCTTGCTTGGCTTGTTGTCCTGTTCAGGACTGTATAAATCCAAGCTTCACTAAACTCAGGGCCTAGAGATCTCAGTGATCTGTATTCTGTGCACTGGAATCTTCAGAACACAAAACCCCTTCAAATGCATTTTTTTTGTACAGAATAAACACATGAACTAAAGCACTTTTTGTGCTGAAATGAAAACATTGAAGCCATAACCAGGGTTGGCCCATCCTTAAGACCATATAGACAACTGCTTTGTCATGGCCAGAGGAGCCCTCAGTGTGGTGTCTCTTTTTTTTACAACCTCAATATATTGATATAAATATTATTGTGCTTTAATTTGCACATAATCTAGGATGCATTAATGATAGTGATATAAATTACAGTACTTACTTTATAAAATAATGCAGATACAGGTCAAGAGCTTGAGTTATGTTCATTTTTTAAAAAGTGATCGTGGCATGGTTGTTGGTGCAAGAAGGGCTTGTTTGAGTAATTCTGACAACTTTCACACAACAGTCTATAGAGCAGGGGTTTCAAAACTAGGGGTCATGACCTAACATGGGGTTCCTCGATTTCACATGCTTGAGGCGAAGCTTAGGGTAAATTGTTAGTGACTAAGTCACAGACTATACAAAACACACAAACAACAAAAGAGCAACAGTTACTATTTAAGCAAGTATGATTCAAATAAAATAAAATAAGCACAAGTTCTGTTGGCATTGTTTGAGCTATACCGCTTGCATGTAGGGTAGAGAGAGAGAGAGAGAGAGAGAGAGAGAGAGAGAGAGAGAGAGAGAGAGAGGGAGGATGAGCACAGACACATGTGGCCTTGGGCTCTGTGGTAAGACATTGTTCACTGGACACTGTGCAGCACTGAACAATAGGGAGTCATGTTACAAGCTATGCATGACGCTCATGAAAACTTTAGCAAAGACTAATAAAAAGCCTTGTATGTGCATATAAACTCAAATAGGAAAAGGAAAACCTCAGGCCCGTTTAACCTTCACTTTTTGATTTGTTTTTTTAGGAGCTAAAAAATTAAATGTCTTCAATTTTATTTTTTAAATGTTGACAATTTTTTATTGAAATTTTATTGAAATTTTTTTATTAGATTGTATTCACAATACTTATGTGATCTCTGCATATTTTGTAGTAATTGCCTAATTTATTTAAGCTTGACTCCAATGGAAAATGATCCAGGAAAATTATCCAATCAGAATTTTTTACTTGACGTCTGGGCGGACAGAGGCAAGCAAGCTCAGGGATAGTACTTCAGAACCTCATCAAAAGTACTTATGTATCTGAATAACCACCAACATGCACTCATTGTTCACTTTATTAGGAACACTTGCACACCTGCACATTCATGCAGTTATTCAATCAGCCAGTCATGTAGCAGCAGCACAGTATACAAAATAAAATCATGCAGATAGGCAAGAGCTTCAATTAATGTTCATCATCAGACATCAGAATGGGGGAAAATGGGATCTCAGTGACTTTGACCATGACATGTTTTTGGTGCCAGACAGACTGGTGTGAGTATTTCAGAAACTGCCAAGCTCCTGAGATTTTCACAGACACCAGTCTCCAGAGTTTACACATAATTTAAAAAAAAAAACAAAAAAGCATCCAGTGAGCGGCAGTTCTGCCGACACAAAATGCCTTATTTGTTTCAGGAGTATAGCAAGACTGGTTCAAACTAATGTTGTGAGCAGAAGAGCATCTCAGAACACACAACACATCAAACCTTGCAGATAGCGTTCAGAAAATGTACAATTGAAGTATGTAAAAAGAAAGGCAACGGTAGTCAAAAAAAATTCAAACATTAGTCAGATCCTTCTGGAAGGTGAAAATACAACGGTAAGTACTGGAAGGTGAAAATACATCACTAACCACTGAAAAAGTAATTTAAATGTGGCAACAATTAGCTTTTTTTTTTTTTTAATTAAACTTAACTTCATGTAATGTAATGTAAAATCTATTCATAATATCTAGCATTATATATATGCTTGTATTTTCTCATTGTAAGTCACTTTGGATAAAAACGTCTGCTAAATTAATAAATGTAAATCAATCAATCAATCAATCAATCAATCAATCAATCAATCAATCAATCTATCTCTCATATATATATGTGTGTGTGTGTGTGTGTGTATGTGTGTATATACATACATATAATGTGTGTGTGTGTATATATATATATATATATATATATATATAATTTAATAATATAACTGGTTTAATCATGTATCTACATTAATTAATTGATTAATTATTAAATACAGAACTTGAATCATTGAAGAGATAATTGACTTTTTGTGAAAAAAAAATCACAGATTGTTTTTGTCATATTTACTGAACTGTATGATTATTTCACTCATAGGGGCAGCATAACTGGTTGTTGGACATGAATTATGAATTATTATATCATTACATTAAGGATTGGTGGCTATTTAATTTTTTGACACAAGACAATTGTAGAATCTTTGTTTTGGAATTAAATTTGATGTGCTTGAAATAAACAATGAATAAAAATGGACATTTCATTCATTTAACAATTCAATCATTTTCAGAAATGACTGAAATAGTTTTAAAATGTCAGTATCGGCACATTTTGTTATGACTTTAGTGAATTTGACGTATTTATAGAGTTAGATGTTCAGTATTAGACATAAACTGAAATAATAGCTTTATCCATCAATTAGTGTTTCGAGATTCCACTTTCACACAATGTTAAATCTCAGCGCGGTGCTATTTCTGTGTCACATAATTGTGATGTAGTGACATGGCTTGACAAGGTCATCATGACATTGTAATGACATAGTTATGTACATTTTCTTTTACCATAAATCTGAGTACAGTTCTGGTGCTTGTCATCATCATTCTGTGACTTTGACATACCAGATGTACATTGTGGTTTAAGTAGGTTTGTGTCAGTTGTCAGGAATGGCTTATGTAGGTTTCATGTAAATTATGAACACTGCCTTAAGTAATGTGTTTTTTTTTTTGTGTTCATTTCTTTGTTATATTTAATTGAAGTTACTATTTTGTCCTTTGTAGTTTGCTCTTTCAGAATGATTGACTGTGTGTGTGCGTGTTTTCTCAAGTAGCTCCACCATGATTCTCAAAATAGCACATCACAACCACATATGCTAAAAGAGGCTTTTTTGCTACTGAATTTACTATCGTTTCCCCTTTTCATTCCTTAATGGAAGCCAGAGAGGTGTGTTTATGTAGCATGTGGTCTTGCCTTGCTCTTGGGTGTTGTTTGTAGCTTGTCCCCACCCACCATCTGACCCAGCAGTATTGCCCTCAGTCTAATGATGGCAACATCGAATGTGCTCATTAAGAGGCGTCAGAGGTGTATAACTGCACACATGGCCTTCTCCAGGCTACAGCCCTGCCCTGCATAGTCTGTCCTCCATGTGCCTGAGAAGCTTTTATGGATATTTAGCCAATGTGTGGCAGGGCTGATCTAGGTGGAGAATACAGAGGGCTGCAGCACTCTGACCTGCTGAAACCAGTAAGATAAGGGAGGTTCCTTCTTTTCCTCCACAGATGGGTGGAGCTTTTCATTGTTCCAAGAGGAGAAAGTGCAGACCCTGTCTCTCCTCTATCCTTCATCAGCAGAGCAGTTTTCTCTAAAATAGTCTGTCATTCAAGGTGATAGTGAGGAGCTACTTAAATTACACCAGACATGGAAACGATCCACGAAGGCACAGCAGAGGCACTGAATTTTGTCAGTGTGGTCAAAATGTGCTGACATTCAGCCCTCTGTTGGACTCATTTGTTCAGACATGCTTCAGTCTGGAAAGGAGAGGGTTAAGGAATCTGAATTGGAAAAACACACATGGCTTCCATCAAGACATTAAAGAAAGGTTGTGAGATTAAATCTAGTACTTGTGATATTCCACACAGAAAAAAAAAAACAATGCATTACCTCTTCACATAGACATAATTTAAAGTTTGGCAATGACATTTGCTAGTTTGCCTGCTAATGCACTATCAACAGTGCTGCCCTTTTAACATCGAAACATTTCTGACACAAAAGAAAACAAACAGACAAAAGAACAACAGCCAGCCTGGGTGCACATCATGTCCAGAGCTATTTTAATCTCTTTAAACATTCGAAAAAGAACATTCCTGTGCAGCACACTAAAGGGACACTCTGAGTGAGGAACAGTCAACTCGCTTTTCACTACTCTACACTTCACCCACTTGGCATCTTGGCATTGACTTCTTGTCTGTGTTCTCAACCTTTTTCTTTTTTTTCCCTAACCAAGGATCCTTTCCAGCATTTAAAAAGCCCCACAGAGCGTATTGTTTATATTAGGCACATTTCCATTATGTTAATTTATTGAAAACTTTTTATGTCTCACCTTTTGACCCACAGATCCCAAACCAGGGACACTGTAACACTATTAAAATATAGCTTTGTATTTATAGCTTTCTATTATATTAACAGCACTTTTCCAATTTTATTAAAATAGACCAAAGTTGACAATACAGAAATTATACTTGTGTTCAGCTATTGAATGTGAGAATAATATTCAGTTACAGTCACATGGCAATCACAGACAATTACATTTTATAACAATAATCACTAAATAATAACTATAATAACAACAACCACTTTGATAGTCTTGACCTGAATTTTCTGAATGCATTCCATATATTGAGAAGCAGACTGTGTATCAGAAGCACACACTATCCTCACATTGTAATTATAAATCTGCTAAATAAACAACAATAGAAATGCCTGACTAAAGTAAGCAGCGTTATAGGGCCTTGGAAGCGCAACAAGTTTCTGCAGTTGCACACAAGCACTACAAAAGACACATAAATCATACACACACCACACATCATGCATGCACACATGCACTACTTAGGGCTTGTCTGGACTTGTTTGTTGGTGGAGCAAAGGTGCTTTTGTGCCCATGCTGGCAATAGGGGGCAGTGTAGGCAGTGGTTTGTGCATTGTAGTGTAGCTGAGGATAGAGGGTGGAGCTGTGGGAGTTGGCGGGAGAAAGCTGCTCCAGACTGTTTCTCCCTCCCTGCCCTGTTTACTCCTCTTTGCACCACTAGAAAAAAACACCTTCAGAAAGTAAAGAGTAGGCCTTTCAAGTTTCAGAAAACAGGCATGGGCAAAAAAAAAAAAAAAAAAAAAATTTAAAAAGTGATGTGTGTTTGAGTGTGCGTATGTTGGAAAAGTGGAAAGCATGTATTAGAATATCTTTGGAGGAGACTAAATGTCCACAGAAAGATAGGACTATCTGACAGTTTTGATCTTGTGGGGTCATTTGGCATTTATTGTTTAGGGTTAGACTTAGTATTAATCAGCTGCAATAATAATTATGTCAGTTAAAGCTAGTAAGACAAACAGGTGTGTGTGTGTGTGTGTGTGTGTGTGTGTGTGTGTGTGTGTGTGTGTGTGTGTGTGTGTGTGCACTCATGCAGAGAGATAAAGTGATGTGTTTTGTTAGGCTCTGTTAGAATTGAATAATGGAACTCAACCACTTGCTCTTTCTCAGTTTGTGACTGCACTCACTTTCTCGATCATTTTTTGAGAACTGAGAATCATGTTCATTCTTTTCTATTCCAATCACTACAGGGCACTCCCACAGAATAAATGAGTGATAGCCCAGTGCCAGCCCGCATTTACCACTTTTACCTTTTACCGCTGTGGAATGTGAATTACAACTCAACATTGGGGAGACCGCATCTCAGGCATGATATGGACCAGAACGTACAGCTGGGTCAGTCACACTCAGCCTAAAATTAAAATGCCACACAGGCTTTACATATGGTTATGTTTGGGCCACTTTTGTCTCACAGTACCTTTGCCATTGCCATAACTGTGTCTGTTGTGTATAAATGCAACCATATTTGGCTCAAAGTTGTCTGTTATTTGAGCTTTAACATACACCAAGTTGTCTGTTGCAGTTTACAGTGTTACAGATTTTAGTCAGTTTATAGTTGTTTAATGTGATAATGCATGGAGCAATTTCTCCCAAAGGCTGATGGTACTATATATTAAATATAAAGATCATAGACCTTGAATAAAACCTTAATTCCACTGGGCATACCATGCATTATTTACATCTCAAGGGGTTTTTTTTATGCATGAGACAAAAAAACCCTTAGGATACTCTTTGAGGCATGTTATAGGAAAAAAAAATCAACAATGTGGTTGTATTCATTATTTTTCAATAATAGCACCTCCCAATGTGTTTTTCTCTTATACCAGAGCAATTTGCCATTGCTATATTTTTATGCTGCTAATAATGAATTAAAGAACACTTAAAAAATGTACTAAAGAACAGAACTGTTTTCATTTCCAGGGTTGGGGGTTCAATTCCCGCCTATGCATTGCCCTGTGTGCCAGGGACGTGCAGAAGGGGAGGCTCTGAGGGCTCAAGCCCCTGCCCTTTTTCTAAATGATTTAAAAGTGCCCCTATCAAAATTAATTGATAAACAAGTATATTATGTAAAAACCATTTGAATTCAAATTAACACGAGAGCGTGCACAAAACAGTAGCAAATTAATCACAAGAAAGTTGGAGAATTTTCCTATTTATTTATTATTATTTACTCGAGTCTGCCCTCAGATAGTCTTGTTGTCATGATGCAGTCGCAATGCGTCTTGTTTCAAAAGGCAAAAAGGTATGTTGATACCACTAGCTCTTCTGCTAACTTTTCTGTAATATTAGCAGCATTTTATATGCTTATTTCTGGTAGTTTTAAAATTGATTGAGAGGGAATATGTTGGTAAGTACCAGCCACTCAAGTTCATCACATTTCCAGACATGCAAGTAACCTTGCTAAATTATATGTATGTTATATAATCAGTAAAGGCACAATGGCAAAAATAAATTACATTTATTAATTTAGCAGACGCTTTTATCCAAAGCGACTTACAAATGAGAAAATACAAGCAAAGCAATTTCAAGCAGAGAATAATACAAGTAGTGCCACCTTTCAAGATCCATTAATTGAGTTCCAGAAGAAGAAAAGTGTGCAGAGAAGAGGTGTAACTCACTGTGTGTATGTGTATATATATATATATACACACAGTATCTCACAAAAGTGAGTACACCCCTCATATTTTTGTAAATATTTGATTATATATTTTCATGTGACAATGCTGAAGACATGACACTTTGCTACAATGCAATGTAGTGAGTGTACAACTTGTGTAACAGTGTAAATTTGCTGTCCCCTCAAAATAACTCAACACACAGCCATTAATGTCTAAACCGCTGGCAACAAAAGTGAGTACACCCCTAAGTGAAAATGTCCAAATTGGGCCCAAAGTGTCAATATTTTGTTTGGCCATCATTATTTTCCAGCACTGCCTTAACCCTCTTGGGCATGGAGTTCACCTGAGCTTCAAAGGTTGCCACTGGAGTCCTCTTCCACTCCTCCATGATGACATCACAGAGCTGGTGGATGTTAGAGACCTTGTGCTCCTCCACCTTCCGTTTGAGCTGGGGCTGCATGAGCACTGACGGCACTGGGGAGCTACAGTTCTTTCTGGGAAGCATGAATGCCAACACGTACTGTGACATACTAAATCAGAGCATGATCAGTTTGCAGTATTCCAGCATGATGATGACCCCAAACACAACTCCAAGACGACCACTGCCTTGCTAAAGAAGCTGAGGGTAAATGTGATGGACTGGCCAAGCATGTCTCCAGACCTAAACCCTATTGAGCATCTGTGGGGCATTCTCAAAAAGAAGGTGGAGGATCACAAGGTCTCTAACATCCACCAGCTCCGTGATGTCGTCATGGAGGAGTGGAAGAGGACTCCAGTGGCAACATTTGAAGCTCTGGTGAACTCCATGCCCAAGAGGGTTAAGTCAGTGATGGAAAATAATGGTGGCCACACAAAATATTGACACTTTTTGCCCAATTTGGACATTTTCACTTAGGGTTGTACTCACTTTTGTTGCCAGTACATTACAGACATTAATGGCTGTGTGTTGAGTTATTTTGTGGGGGACAGTAAATTTACACTGTTACACAAGTTGTACACTCACTACTTTACATTGTAGCAAAGTGTCATTTCTTCAGTGTTGTCACATGAAAAGATATCATCTACTATTTACAAAATTTGTAAAAAATATGTACTCATTTTTGTGAGATACTGTGTGTGTGTGTGTGTGTGTGTGTGTGTATATATATATAATATATATATATAGAGAGAGAGAGAGAGAGGCTATGTGTATATATAGCCTAAATGATATGAAAAATTCATATAAAATAAAAAAAAGTTCATTAAAATCTAAATTTATCTTTTTAAAATTAAATTTAGAATGCAAAAAATGAAGGGGCGCATGGTGGCTTAGTGGTTAGCACGTTCGCCTCACACCTCCAGGGTCCAGGGTTCGAGTGTGTGCGGAGTTTGCATGTTCTCCCCGTGTGTCGGGGGCTTCACTCCCCCAGTCACTCCTTCACTTCAGGTTTCCTCCCCAGTCCAAAGACATGCATGGTAGGCTGATTGGTGTGTTCAAAGTGTCCGTAGTGTATGAATGAGTGTGTGAGTGTGTATGTGATTGTGCCCTGCATTGGACTGGCACCCTGTCCAGGGTGTACCCCGCCCTGTGCCTGATGCCTCCTGGGATAGGCTCCAGGTTCCACGTGACCCTGATAAAGGAGAAAGTGGGCGAGAATGGATGCAAAAATGACAAGTTTTGAGATGAAAAAGCCAGTTTTTTTTTTTTTTTTACAGTTTTACTGATTTTTACAGTAAGTGACAGACATTTAATAAGAATATGTAATTAAATTTGAGTTAGCAAAGTAGTTCAAGTAATAAAGTAAAGTAAAATTAGCTCTTTGGTGATATAGCCCTTTTTGACATTTGAGCCCCTGCCTCTGAGGAATTCTCTGAAAGTTTCTGCTGTGATGTTCTCCCCGTGCATGGGGAGTTTCCTCTAGGTACTCTGGTTTCCTTCCCCAATACACAGACCTGCCTTGTAGACTCTCTTTAAGTTAAGTCATGTTACTGCATGTCCCTGTGTATGTTGCTATAGAAATGGTAACACATTAGAATGAGTGCATATAAAACCTTGCAGCCAGAACTACTGTCAGAGCTGCTGTTATAGAAAATTGATTAACACCATCTGAACAATCATAATACTGTAAAGCATTCAACAGTGCTGGAGTATAAAATGTACAGTAAATACTATATAAATCCATCAATAGATCTACAAAGTATATGGATATGACTAGACCTTTTTATATATAATTACAATTCAGGTAAGCTAAAGTGTAAGTGGTTCTCAAGTAATGACATATTCTGTAATAATTGACTTTACCCACTGAATGACCATATACAGAACTAAGGATCTGTTCTGAATCTGTATGCAGCTGCTTTGGGTGGGTGAACAACTAAAGCTCTGTCTTTTCTAAACACAGAGGGAAAAGAAGTTCACCTGTGAAGGAGATGAGAGCCTTGCCTGTCTCCTGTAAAAGAGAAACTGCAGAGTGGAAGAGAGACCAATGTGAGCTGGGCAGACATGCAATTACCATGTGCTGAGCTGCATGGAGAACAGTGTTTTGTTCTCCCAAGTACCCACTGTCTCTTACACAGAGCTGTGGAAATTAATGGACCTTGTTTATTGGCATGTAGGTGGGTCTGAAGGGAGAGATGCTGTACTTGCCTCGTCTACAGTTTACTGAGCCCTGTTACTGTTACAACCCCAAAGTTAATTATTTTCTAGTAACAGCACATCCTGAAGTACCTTATTCGTGTTAGACTACATACATAATTGTTTGCCAACAATAAAAATATTTTTTGAATGAAAAATGGTATACTACACACACACACACACACACACACACACACACACACACACACATGCTGAGCCCCTAGGGAATTTGCAGTATGGGTCTCTCTACAACCCCCTCTGCATTGTCATGTCTCAGCTCTACTGCGCCGAGCTTATCTCAATTACTACCCCAGACACCATTGTTACGCTAGTCCATCTGCGAAGAGTAAGACATAAAAGCTCATTGGTATCATAAACAGTTATCGTCCTCACCTCATCGGCCTCTGGTTAATATATGTGTATGTGTATGTATATATATATATATATATATATATATACA
>JAFFST010050977.1:14370-27808 GCA_022414735.1 Noturus placidus | reverse complement strand
ATTGGTATTTCCTCAACATTGGGGGGTCACGACAAAGAGTGTGTGGTTACGCCCATGGTTTCTGGTCTGCCGTTTTCAGATGTGATTGTGTGCTAAAGCCTAGTGTGACAACTCCATGACTATGGTAAGGAATTGGAGGGTTTTTTTTTTCTCCAGCATGGAGTAGACAATGTCCTGGAAAATTACATAAATTATGTTGCTTTCTATTTATAATTTTTGGTTGTAGTGTGAAAATGTATTTCTTGCAGGTAGTATGTGAATTATATTTAGAATTGAACTAAATATTTCCACACGTGGCAAGGCACTGCATTTTTTTATAATGTTGAACAACAGCAAATGCACCAGCATGGGTTCTTTGATAGCTAAATAGAAATATACAAGTATCATTGTTATTATGTAAATATCAAAGCCAATTTAGCATTTATTATGGTTGATGTTAGGTACTTATTGTACTTTGTATTCATGATTATTTATTGTTACAGAGATTAATAAAATCCCCTTTATCCTCCTCACACTGTTTCTGAGGCATTCTCCTCCATTGTAAAACTGACAGGTCCATCTACTCCCCAGAGAAGTCAGAGAAGTGGGGTCATTCGTGTGTCACTCATTGAGCCATTAGGAGAGCCAGTGCTCCTGCACATACAACAAAACCTGAACAGGACAGGTGGTACAGTATTAATGAGGATGATGTGCAACATCACTTTTCTCCTGCCCACAGTCCTAGGGTACAGCTTGGAAGGCAATAACAGCACACTTCCCAAGAGCTTTTCAAGTTATTTTTGGTAAAGCCACAGTCTCTGCAACAACACAAACCTGTATGCAGAGTAAAAGCAAAAGGGTATGTATACACCATGGAGTCCTGTAACTAGCCTGTTCATTCCTGGGCCTAGTCATTTCTTGTGGTATAATAAAGCCATCAAGAGTTTGAGATTTGTGGAGAAAGAATATGCTACATAATTTTCCATTAAAAACCTTGTTACGATACGGAAGCAGAAGCAGATGCAGATCAACTTCTTTATTTTCAAACATGAATCACTAAACAAGGAAACGCGGTCTTGACATGAACAGATAATCAAGGTTTAAATAAGAAACTGGATGCAAGGAAGGGAACAGAACATGACACATAAACAAGACTGCTTAGCATACTAAACACATTTGCCACTACATTCATTCATTCACTTACTCATTTAATACTGCGCAAAGTGCATTGCAACTTGAGGGGTTTAAGTAACCAACATAATCACGCTTAAGTACAGACAGCTGGAACCAATACTGAGACACCCTCGAACATAAACCAATACCTGAACAGGAAGGGAACAAAGTCAAATCAAAAGCACGTGTCCATAATAAAAAGTCCTCTTTACATAATCTCGTGCACACGCGCTCTGTAGCAGTCTTTGCACTTTGACACCGCAGCACCATCTTCCGGCAGGAGCGCAACAATCATTCTATGTCTCATTCTCTTTCAAACCTCATTTTATAGATTTGAGGCAATATTCTGGATTCTGTACAAGAGCAAGGTCAAAAATGATGAGCAGGATGACTGGCTAAAAGTCACACTGGCTATGAATAGCTTGTTTATATGAAGCCTACCAAAAAGCATATCTAATTCACATGCAGTGTATACTACCAGCCTTACCAGAACCTGGCAATTAATGAAAGAATGGTAACCGCAAGGCCTAGAATAGTGGATTTTGGAAGTGATGAAGCCACAAGTTCAGTGTGTTTGAGCCAGTGCAGGCTGCAGCTGTCAGTGACGTGTCCAAGGTG
Organism: Noturus placidus; assembly: GCA_022414735.1. Lineage (NCBI taxonomy): Eukaryota > Metazoa > Chordata > Actinopteri > Siluriformes > Ictaluridae > Noturus > Noturus placidus. The sequence goes on along the minus strand of JAFFST010050977.1, from coordinate 26,038 downwards.
GCAGAGAAGAGGCCTTGCTATCCAGTGACAATTGTAAAGACCTCAACCTCTGCCAAGAGAGACAACGCCTCAGCTGGGAGAAAACACTGTGTACTACCTTCAAATGAAGAAGTACAGCATGACTATTTACAAATACATGGCTTGTGATGTGTTCCTGTGTACTATATTGGACCATCTTTGTTTCACTGAATTGGGATGATGTCAAGGATAGCCAAGCAGTATACTTTTTTATTCAGGTTTTTTGCACTTTTGTTCCTGTTTTGCACGTACTAGTTTATATTTTGTACTTTCCTATTTGTTGTAAATAGTTATTTTTGCCTCCTAAAATCCAATCCCATGTCACCGTACAGCTAGGCTCAAACACACTCAAGCCAACCAGGACAGCCATACATGTTGGGGTGACTTTCAATGACCACTTTAAGTTCACAAACCTCATTTCCACAACTGCATGGTCCTGTAGGTTAATTCTGAATAACAACAAGAAAATCAGACCTGATTTCATCAATCATGCCACTCAGCTACAAGTCCAGGCTCTTGTTAACTCAAAACTGGACAATAGAAATGCACTATTCCTGGGCCTCCCAGCTTCCGGGCCTCCCAGCCAGTGCTTTCAAACTCCTTAATATGATTTAGAATGCAGCAGCATGCCATGTTTTCAACCAGCCCAAAGGAACCCAAGTCACACCCATCCACTAGCTTCCTGTAACCACCCACATTAAATTCAAGGCCTTGATGCTCACATACATACCTCAACACTCTCCTTGATGATTATGTTCCCTCCCCCAATTTGTGACTGAATAATGACCTACACTACGTTGTGCCTACTCAGCGAGGCATGAGGTTCCTTTCAAATAGTCTCTGCCTCAGTTGTTGAATGAACATCCAACCTCAATTTGGACAACATAATCATAATTTATTATTATTATTATTATTATTATTATTATTATTATTATTTAAGATCTCTTCCATGAATATTTAACTAACCCCAAATTTGTCTTCACTCCAACAACAACAACAACAACAATAATAATAATAATAATAATAATAATAATAATAATAATAATAATAATAATAATAATAATAATAATCTGTACTTACACCTGCTCTTAGACCTCTACTCTCTAGCACTCAATTAAAAACCTTGAATGGTAGCGTGCGTGATATATTGCTTTGCTTGTATTTCCTCATTTGTAAGTCACTTTGGATCAAAGTGTCTGCTAAATGAATAAATGCGAAAATAAATTACATGATTTTTTTTAATTGCTATGATCTCTAAGTGTCAATGTGTAGCCCATCTACCCCTGACTCCATGCAGGGCATCTCTTTGTGTTGTCTCATGTACACAGAAGGCACAATCACTTCATTCATTTCAATTCAATTTTATCTGTATAGCACTTTTTTTTACAATGGACATTGTCTCAAAGCAGCTTTACAGAAGCATATAAACACGGTATACAGATTTTAAATGTGTGAATTTATCTCAATTGAGCAACCCGGTGGTGATGGTGGCAAAGATAACTCCCTAAGATGTTAAGAGGAAGAAAACTTGAGAGGAACCAGACTCAGAAGGGAACCCATCCTCATCTGGGTAACAACGGATAGTGTAAGGTAAAGGAAAGTTCATTATGGTTTAATATGAATTCTGTTTAGCCTTTGAAACAATCGTAGTCCCAGCAATCTGGAATTGGAGTAAAAGAGAGCTCCATCCAGAGGCAGGGCCGCCAAACGGATCTGGCATTGGTGGTATTTGGCAGACGCCCTTATCCAGAATGACTTACATTTATCTAATTTATACATTTGAGCAGTTGATGGTTAATGACCATGCCTAAGGGCCCAACAGCTGCAGATTGGTAGTGCTGGGGTTTGAACTCACAACCATCTGAGCTGTAGCCCACCATTTCATCTATTGCTTTTGATTTAGATTTGATTTTGAAACTGTTAGTTTCAAATTAACATGCAATTTGACCCGATGTGTGTTTGTGATATCGTACAGATACACCAAAGATTAATAAGATGAATGAGAAAACTTGACATTTGTGTACACTTGTTTTATGATCAGATTTAACTATGTACTCATATTTTCATGTGTAAGTTTTTACTTCTACCACAACTCAGCAAGTTTCTCTCTCTCTCTCTCTCTCTCTCTCTCTCTTTTCTCTATATTTTTCTCTCTCTCAATCTTGCCTTTTGAGAATAAGGAGATGTTTTAGAGCAGGTAGTTTGAGTGTTATCACATAAATAAGATGCTTAATTTATGATGGAATTTGAGCTCGTGTGTGTGTGTGCGCGTCAGGAGAGTAACTGCAGTTTTCTGTACACTCCTCCTTCAAGGGCTTTGCTGATTTAAGATGGTGTGTCTGTATATGAGAATGCAAGTGTGTGTCCCCGCTTTGTTCATTATTCCCTGTGTTGAGGTCATTCTCCTGGGTCAGATAGGCAAAGGCAATCTTCAAAGGAAGATACAAGTGGAGGATGGATCAAAATCAATCTGATATTTAGGGATGGGAGGAGAGAAAGGGACACAGGTTGAAAAAGAAATATACAAAGAGAAAAGAGAGAGTGGGACAGAGATAGACATAGACATGTATATGTAAAGAGAGATGAGAGAAATGAAAAGAGAGAATATCTTACTCCAGTGACAGCCAGTGATCATTCTATGGGAGAGCTAAAATCTAACATCTATCAATAACTTGACAATGACATTATTATGACTGACTAATGAATTACATAATGAGGTTTCATTAATGGCCAAATAAAATCATACCGAGGAAACTAGTACACACGTTAAAAGCTGATAGGAAGATATATTGTGATTTCTTATTTTTTAATAGTTTCATGCCGATAATACTCTGTTGGAACGGATGGGAAGTTCTGGAAACAGAGAAGTTATGTAATCTGTTCTTAGACTGGGCAATGTAAAAAAATAACTCAAATGTATTTTACATGCACCTTCTCAAGCTCAGTTAATGGCATATTACAGATGTGTCAGTGACATGGGGTAAAAAATTAGAGCTCAAATGGAGATTAAATCTAATGGACATTTCATCATTGACAGGACTATCACTGATAGGTTGCATAAATCTACAGGCTTGACTTAAATCAAATAAATCAGCTCATACCATTCTGTATATACAGTATATAGAAATTTCTAAATTGTTCACACACTTTCAAGTGCCACTGCATATTAGAACAGACCTCAAACAAGTGTTTTAGTGTATTATGGGCTAAGGTCAGTGACAGCATATGGTATCTCTTCCTAAAGATCTCCAATCCTCCCATGAGCATTTTCTGAGGGCTTTATTTTCCTTATTTACCTAGACGCAACCCTCAGCTCCTCACCCCTGCAGCACTACCCATCTGTGACGTTTGCATCATAGGGATAGTATTTGCAAATACCCTGTGGCATCACGAGGTGTCAGCCAATATGTTCAGCCTCCTCAGCCACCCAGAGAGGACAATACACAACACATCTCAGTATTTAACACAGTATAATCTTAAAATCGGAACTATTTTTATTCTATTAGGTAACAATTGCCAATCTCTTTACAAAACTATAATAGATTTGAAGGCATGGGATAGATGTGGTAGGATTTAATTTAATTTCTTGAATAAAGTAAGAAAATGGAGTAAGAAATTGTATGAATTTTTCTGTGAATTGAGACAGAATTCAGGAAGTGTGTTACGCATTGCTCCCGTTTCATCAAGGTCGGAGGACAGACACACATTCTGTGTGAAGTGTCTGTGGATGTAGCATGCCATTGCAGTCTGAACATCATCTGAACTGTACTCTTTGGACATACAGGTTCAAGATGCTGACGCCCAAACTTATCGTTCCACAGATTCAGTTTTGAGGACAGGTTTATGACAATAGATCTAAAAGGTATATATTTCCACATAGCCAAGATCAGGTTCTTCCCTTCAGTCTAGCTTTATCCCCTCGCACCTTCACAGAGTGCATGGATGTCATTCTGGCTCCATTGTGACTCCTGGGCATTTGTGTACTAAACTACCTGGATGACAGGTGAATTCTAGCATGATCCAGGGAACTGGCGGTTCAACATTGAGATGATGTTCTCGCCCACATGAAAAGCTTGGCGCTCAACATGCGTAGGGTCAATCCTATCAACATTGAGCAAGATAAAGCTGGATTTTGCCATCCCCTCCAGTCTCTATGGGAGACTATTTGAGCTTATGGCAACAGCAGTCAACGTCAATTGGGAGGTCAACATGTGTTTACAGACAACACAGAGGTGGTCTCATATATTGTCCACCAGGAAGGATTATGTCTGCACACCCTGTTCAAGCACAACTAATTCTTCTCTGGGCAGTGTTGTCAGTGAGTGCAATGAACATTCTGGATGTTGGGGCAGACATTGGTGGCTCCATCCACATGTGGCAGAGGCCATATGGCAGAGGTTTGGCCAAGGAGCATTTCTGAGGAGCTGAAGAGGGACGTATCAAGAGGAATGAGGTTGTTAGGGAAGTTAGCCCCCAGAACTCCTGTAGGGCCTACCTGAGCCTTGGCTATCCCAATTTTTTAAGTGTTCTCTGGTCAGCAAATATCATAGGCCAGATTATATTCCTAAAGTACCTATGTCTGCTGCCCAGCCAGTAGTGTTGCAGGCTTTCTGCCCTCATCCATTTCTCACATCAGGAAGGGTGTGAGTATCCAGAAAGGGCTCTCTGTACTCTGTACCACTGCTCTGGCCAGTTCCGTAAGTTGGAGCAGCTACTGGTCTACTTTGTCAGTGACAGTAAGGTTTAATGCTGTGTTGAAGCAGTGCATCTCTAATTGGATAGTCAAAACAATCTTTATCACTTATGAGATGTGCTGTCTTGCTACACCTCTGGGCATACGAGCTCAATCCACTAGGGGGTCCTCGAAGGCTTTGTCTAAAGGGGTACTCTTACAGGATATGTGTGCTGTAGTGGGATGGTGGATGGCAGACACATTAGTTCGATATTACAGCCTGGTTATATATTCCACCCCGGGCTTGATTGTTTTGCAGTGACCCTTGGGCTCTGATCTTTTTGTACAGGCCATTCCCTCAGTATGACAGAGTGGGTATTGTCGTTCCCACAGTATGGAGCTCACGCAACGTTGAGTTCCTTTTGAAAGGGAACATCTGTGTTACCTATGTAACCCTGTCTCATGAGATGGGAACAAGACATTGCATAGCTTTGTCATATTTTAGGCATGCCTGTGAATTGTGTTTTTGCTTCAGATAATAGAGGTTTATGGCATTGTTCACAGGTGCCGTTTTTATATCACGTGATGCACTTAATTGCCACGTCACCTGATTGCAGCATGCCTTTAAATAGGCATAACGTTATACAAGCTTCAGATTATGGTCATGTGGGAGGGTGCTTCCCACAGGATGCATGGAACTCATGCAACGTCTCATTCCCTTCTCAGGAACAGGGTTACATGTGTAACACCAACATTTTCTCATTAATTGAATGCACTAGGTATTATTACACATAACACATACAATCACTTGCCACTTTAGTGATAACATCTGTACCCCTGCACATTCATGCAATTTTTCAATAAACCAATTACGTAGCAGTACTGAATAATTGGTTCAGTACATACATAAGCGCAATACATAAAATCAAGATCTTCAGTTAATGTACATCTCAAACATACGAACTGGGGATAAAAATGGTCTCAGTGATGTTGACCATGGCATGATTGTCGGTGTTCTATATGCTGGAATTAGGCAAATGCAAGTGCAGATTTTCAGTTTTAATGAATGCCAAAACAAACCACAAAACAAGAACTATGAACAGGAAGCAAAACACTAGGGCAAGAATAAAACATTAACAAAGACCATAAAACAAAGACAGAAATGACAGTAATGCAAGAAAAACACTAGACTATAAGTGCAGTGCAAACTGCGGCTATATACACATAGGTTCTTTTTAAGTGAATGATAATCAGGTGCAGACGATCATGTGATGATGATCCTGTGTGGTGCAGTGGCTGCTGGGATCTGTAGTTCAGTTTCCCTTCTTGGATATCCATGACAAAAATAAACACCCTGTACAACAGTGGTGAGCAGAATAGCATCTCAGATTACACAACACATTACAATTGGGCAGATGAAGACATCTTTTTCCAATCTTCAACTGTCCAGTTTCAGTGAGCCTTTGCCCACCATTATCTCAGATTCCTGTTCTTGGCTAACAGAAGTGGACTTCTGTTGTTGTAGCCCATCCACCTGAATGAATACTGTGTCCAGATACTGTGAATAAGTTTCCAAATAAAGCATATCGATTTTCTTGTGAAATCTAATAAAATGTGTGTTCTAGAAGATTTTCTAATCTTGGTCTTGATATCACGGTGCATCTTTGTTTCCTGGAAGAGTAATCATTAAATTAAAACTAATAGAAAATAGTACAAGTCTCACCCTTCTGTGAATAATTTCACCTGGATACTATAAACATGAACTGAGAAACTTTTCTGAAAACAAGACACTGATGCTCATGTTGAAGATCTTTTCACACTCATCCAATTCAGTTCTATAACATACAGTTGTGTAAAAGCAATGCATTTTGAGTCTTGGTTCCTGTCAAGGTTTCTTCCTCATGTAGTCTCAGGGAGGTTTTTCTTTCTAATATCACCTTTGGCTTGCTCATTATAACCATAAATCTTTATCCGGATTTCTTTGAAGTTGCTTTGTGAAAATGTCCAGTGTTAAAGGTGCTATATATATAAGTAAAATTTATTTTAATCAACTTCCACAGGATTACTTGGAATGCTGTTGTAATCTGAAGTATAAATATTTAATATGAACAAATATTTAAATATGAACTACTAGGTACTGAGACATAATATTGAGAAACGTTAATATAAAAATTGTATTTTGTCTTATTATAATATGTCATTTGGTAATAATTTACTCTCTTAGACTTTCACGCTTAGTAAATCAATCAGTCCTCTGCTTTCCTCTGTTTCTTAAACAACATGCTCATAGGTAGATTGGTGACACTAAATTGCCCCTAGGTGTGGATGAGTGTCTGTGCATTGTACTCTGTTATCCAGTATGTATTTCTGCCTTGTGCTCCAGATCCACTGCAATTCTGACCAGGACAAAGAGCTTACTGAAAACGGATGGGTGAATTAATATGTCTATCAAACATCCCCTGTTTCATTCCCTAGTAGCATATTTAGGTTTCTGCCCAAAATCATACTTTCTAAAAGCATCAGGAAACAGCTATCTTGCTGTTAATGTATCCGTTGTTGATATATCCATATTGTTGCTATAGAGACAACTCAGTTATGTCACGTTCGGGTAGATGAGACGGATGCAAGTGCAGATTTTGAATATGTAATATATAATATAACAACAAAATAACAAAACAAATAGTCTACTGGCAAACTGGGGTGGAGACACACACAAAAACGTAAACACAGTCCACGTGTTGAGAACTGTCATGCACTCTGCTTTAGGCAGAGCAAAGGTGCAGTACCTGCGTACAGCCATCAGGGGGAACCGTGGCAGACCTCCACCAAGGGCGCTCCACGAAACACCCCCCCCCTGTTGGAGGACCTGGCCCCCTGGGCAGAAGGTCCCAAGCAGAACCTGGGGACCGAGGCTGAGCACCAGCATCCTCGGCGGAACAGAGAGGCTGAGCGACAGCATCGTCGGTGGAACAGAGAGGCTGAGCGACGGTGTCCTCGGCAGAAAAGAGTCTGAGCGACTGCGTCCTTGGCGGAACAAAGACGCTGAGCGACGGCGTCCTTGGCAGAACAAAAACGCTGAGCGACGGCATCCTTGGCGGAACAGAGACGCTGAGCGACAGCGTCCTTGGCGGAACAGAGACGCTGAGCGACGTCATCCTTGGCGGAACAGAGACGCTGAGCTATGGCATCCTTGGCGGAACAGAGATGTTGAGCCACAGTGTCCTTGGCGGAACAGAGACGCTGAGCGACGGCGTCCTTGGCGGAATAGAGACGCTGAGCGACAGCGTCCTTGGCGGAACAGAGATGCTGAGTGAAGGAGTCCATGGCGGAACAGAGAGGCTGCACAACGTCCTCAGCGGAGCAGGAAGGCTGAGCGAAGTCCACAGCTGCACAGGAAGGCCGCGCAATGTCCATGTCCAAACGTGAAGGCACAGCAACAACTTCCGCTGTGCAGGGAAACAGCACGCAGTAACCAGCAGTGCACGAAAGTGAAGTGAGGTCCCCTGCAAGGGAGCAAGGTCCTCCGCGAGGCCCAAGGTAGGAATAAAGCTCTCTGCGGAGCAAGAGAGGGGAACGATGTCCTCTGTGGAGCAGGAAGAGGGAGTGACCCACTGCGCATAGCAAAGAAGGGGAGCGATGTCTTCAGCACTAAAAAGAGGCAGAGAGATGTCCTCAGCAGAGCAGGATGGCAGAGAGATGACCTCAGCCGAGCAGGAAGGCAGAGCGATGTCCATAGCCGAGCAGGAAAGCTGAACAAAATCCACAGCCAAGCAGGAAGGCAGAGCGACATCCACAGCCAAGCAGGAAGGCAGAGCGATGTCCACAGCCAAGCAGGAAGGCAGAGCGAGAGTCAGAACAGGGGAGGGAGGGTGGGAGATGGCCTCAGGCTGGAGCTCTGCGGCTGCCATGCTCACCTCTGGCTGTGGCGCCACGGCTGAGACCTCCTCATAGGTCTCAGGCTGGAGCTCTGCTGTCATCAGTGCCCCCCAAAAAAAAAAAATACTGGGTCAGCCATCACCTCCAGGCTGGGAAGCATGGCATAATTCACCTGCTGCTGGGGGCTTTTAGGCAGCGCTTGTTGTGTGTATATCGGCTTGGCTTCTAGGCCAGCTTGCTTCAACTGCCCTAGCTGTGCAACTTGTTCAGTCAGTTGTTTCAGTGCGTCGGAAAGCTCCTCCATGTACCAGGTTTCAGGGGAAAAAAAATCCGCTGCATCCATCATAAAGGTATTTCGTTCTGTCACGTTCGGGTGGATGAGACAGATGCAAGCGCATATTTTGAATATTTAATGTATAATATAACAAAATAACAAAACAAATACACTAAGACGGGTATACATAAACACTGTGGCATGAAACAAACACTAAGGCTAAAGACAAACACTATGACACAGAGATGTGAGTCTAAACAACGAAAGACAAAGACTACGTGAAAACAAGGACTATATATACACACACACATCAGTGCTCATTAACCACACCGTGAAACAGGTGCAGGAAGACATGTAACTACTAGTGAACAGTGGCTGCTGGGACATGGAGTCTACCGGCAAACTGGGGTGGAGACACACACAAAAACATAAACACAGTCCACGTGTTGAGAACTGTCATGCACTCTGCTTCCAGCAGAGCAAAGGTGCCGTATCTGCGTACAGCCACGAGGGGGGACCGTGACAATTTGCAAGTCCATGGCAATGAGCAGTTCCAATAAGCATTCCCATCATGTAATTACAGTAATCTAAACATGATGAGAACACACTGTAAACATGAGGAACACGTGTGTACCTTTTAGGCGCTGGTGTTAAGATTGATCAACATGGTTACTCTTGCAACATCAGTACAATTTTCATGACCCAAAGGTTTAGGGATATGGGTTGATTTATTGCTCATAATTGTTTTATAAGTAAGGAATAAAACATGATGGACTGTGCTGTGATAATAAAATAATCTAAAACAGGGTATTGTGATAGTTTTACCTCCTCAAAGTGGATTAATTTCCTATAACAGCATGGTCTGAAATGTTTTATTCTTCATATACCGCAACAGTTTGCCAAGAATTTTAATTTATTAATAAACAACACATCATGCTTTTGACCATTTATATTTACATTTAAAGTTGTGGAACATCTGTGGGACAAGTTATCACTCATGTCATAGCAGCTATAAACAATCACTACCATACCAGTTTCTCATTTTTCTGTCTATTGTTAATATGACAACAAAAAAAAAAGAAAAAGAAAAAAAAAAAAAAACACAGCTTGTAAAATTACTGAGAAAGCAAAAGTGTCCTCTGTTCTGAATCCTCTCCCTGACTGACTTTTACATAATGCAGACACCCAAGACACTGTCTATAATGCTAAACATCTATTTACAGAAAGCATTACCATATCAATGATGATGTATTTTCCACCCTACAAGTCCATGTGAATGAGCTGTTAATAGAAACAATTGAGTATAATACAATTTAAATTACTGATTGTACTACTGTCTGGAACTTCTGTAATGGCTGTGCCATTGTATAATATACATGTATAATATATATATATATACAGTGCATCCGGAAAGTATTCCCAGCGCTTAACTGTTCCCACATTTTGTTATGTTACAGCCTTATTCCAAAGTTGATTCAATTCATTATTTTCCTCAAAATTCTACTAAGAATACCTGTTAATGACAACATGAAAAAAGTTTGTTTGAAATCTTTACAAATTTATTCAAAATTTAAAAAAAATAAATAAAAAAGAACATTTACGTATGTATTCACAGCCTTTGCTCAATAATTTGTTGAAGCACTTTTGGCACCAATTACAGCCTCAAGTCTTTTTGAGTATGATGCTACAAGCTTGGCACACCTATTTTTGGACAGTTATCGGGCACACCTATTTCTTCTTTGCAGGACCTCTCAAGTGACATCAGGTTGTATAGGGAGTGTCGGTGAGAGTCACAGAGTTGTCCTGTAGCCACTCCTTTGTTATCTTGGCTGTGTGCTTAGGATCGTTGCCCTGTGGGAAGTTGAACCATTGCCCCAGTCTGCGGTCCAGAGAACTCTGCAGCAGGTTTTCATCAAGGATGTCTCTGTACATTTCTGCATTCATCTCTTTCCTCAATTCCGACTAGTTTCCCAGTTCCTGCCGCTGAAAAAACATCCCCACAGCATGATGCTTCCACCACCATGCTTCACTGTACGGATGGTATTGGCCAGGTGCCTTGTTTCGTCCAGACATGATGCTTGCCATTCAATGCAAAGAGTTCAATTGTTGGTCTGAGAGTCCTTCAGGTTCCTTTTGGCAAAATCCAGGCAGGGTTGTCATGTGCATTTTACTGAAGTGTGGCTTCCATCTGGTCACTCTACCATTCAGGCCTGATAACTGGCAGGCTGCAGAGATGGTTGTTCTTCTGGAAGGTTCTCGCCTCTCCACAGAGACATGCTGGAGCTCTGTCAGAGTGACCATTGGGTTTTTGGTAACCTCCACGACTAATGCCCTTCTCCCCCAATCGCTTAGTTTGGCCGGGCGGCCAGCTCTAGGAAGAGTCCTGCTGGTTTCAGACTTATTCCATTTTATGGATGATGGAGGCCACTGTGCTCATTGGGACCTTCAATGGTTCAGAAATATTTCTGTACCCTTCCCCAGATCTGTGCCTCGATACAATCCTTTCTCGGCGGTCTCCTGACAATTCCTTTGACATTATGGCTTGGCTTGTGCTCTGACATGCATTACTAACTGTGGGACCTTATACAGACAGGTGTGTGCCTTTCCGAATCATGTCCAATCCACTGAATTTAACACAGGTGTACTCCAATCAAGTTGTAGAAACAACTTAAGGATGATAAGTGGAAAGAGGATGCACCTGAGCTCAGTTTTGAGTGTCATGGCAAAGGCTGTAAATACTTATGTAAATGTGCATTTTTTATTTTTTTTTTGATGTGGGAAAAGTGAAGTGAATACTGTGAATACTTTCTAGATGCACTGTATATATA